>JAPFBL010000491.1:0-218081 GCA_026182355.1 Hermatobates lingyangjiaoensis | reverse complement strand
TAAAATTAAAAGCTGATACTTAAAAAAAAAAAATACAACGATTGAGGTTAAGCCCAGGAGCCGATCTACCGCCCAGAAGACTAATAAGTGCTTCTTCTGAAGCTCTCAGAGTAACTTTCGAATTAGTCTGATCAATCTGCCTCATATAATATAATAATGTACTAACATGGTTATAACCGGTACATTTGCCATTATACTATAATGTAATAAAAGAAAGAACAAAAGCTTTAAGTGTTTAATGTGATTACCTCAGTTGGTCCAGCATACATCATAGGAGAAGGAAATATAGCAATGACTGTGGAAGAAGGATCTAAAACCTTCTCTTTCAGAACTGCCTCGTGTTGCTTCATTCTTGTGGGCAGGGGAACATCATCTTCCTTCGTCCAGCCACCAAGTGGGTGCAAAAGAAGAACTGGTTTCTTAAATCCACGTTCTACCAATTTTCTTTTGGTATCCTGGAAAAAGAAATAATAAAAAAATAAATAAACAAAGATCTATTAATATAAAAAGTAAACTTGAAAATATCTGCAATTCCTTTATAACAGGAGATTTATGACAAACTTCATAAGTAAAGGGCGACTTATTTAGTAAAAGTATATCTACAGTGACTATGGTTTTGAAAAATGACATAATCACAAAGTTTGATTTGAGGTAGTTATAAAACTTTTAAAGTAAATAGAATTTACTTAAAAAGTTGATGTCTTCAATAAGATACAAATTAATATATGAGCCGCTTATTTTGAAAGTGGCCTAATTCCATTTATGTTAAAATCGAGATATTTAAGGGTTTGCGTTTTACAAAATTTAAAAATATTGTCATTTTATTTATCAACTAATTTTTGTTATAAAAAAACTTAGTAATTTTAAATAAATTTTGTACAATTTGCTGCAAAACGTAAAGATAACGTAAAAATGTAATTATTTAAATAGCTAGCTAAATTTTTTTGGAAAATGGAATTAGGCCACTTTCAAAATAAACGGCTCATATATTGATTAAAACTATATATTAAATAGTTTAAGTCTTTGAGGCTGGTAGATCCGGGTTCGATTTTCGAAGTAGAGATGACAAAAAAATCTGAATGTTACGTCTGTTGAAGAGGACGGTAAACCGTCAGTCCCTTAGCCTGCACGAAAAGTACACAAAACGTAAAAGATCCCCTACTCTAAATATGCATGAGTTAGGTAAAATATAGTTGTTTCATATTTAATAAACATGACTATTTCAATTCAGTTATTAATATTAATTTGGTTTTACAATATAATGATGTTTCATGTAACACTCAACATTTTACTAATTACTTGTTTTAATTAATGAATAAACTACATTTTTATAATCACATACTTTAAAAGTACGTTATTTACTCAGGAAAAATATGAGAACATAATACAGGACTAAAAATATGGCTACAAATACCTTGTTAATAGAACAAGCTTCCAACTGCCAATGTTAATTTAAAATCCATTTATTTTACCTGTATTATAATAGTTTACCAATTGAAATCATTATGTTTGGTAACTGTAAACTTACTTTTAGTTCATTCTCTATTATCATTTAGTTGTTAAATTCATTGAAAAGTTTTCATATTTTGAAACTATAGTTTCTATATATGGTCATATTTATGATTCTGACATTATGAAATGTTTATTATTAAAAAGTAATATCGACACAATTGCATAAAATTTAATCCTATATCATGTTTATTTAAGATTTAAAAAAAGCAAATATTTCTAGATTGTTTTAACACTTTATTTTAGTTCAGCATTTTTTTTAATAACAGTAATCAATTTTTTAAAAGTAATTCAGTAAAAAGAAACTTTATTTATGGTAATCATATTCTTTTAAAATTGTTAAAAAATAAATTTGTTTTATCTTATCAATAGGATAGTAACTATGTGTGTCAAGCTTTGTCATAATATTGATAATTAGGCATAACTAATTGCTTCAATTAAATCAAAGCTACAAATCAAAGTATCATTATTAGACTGAATTATATTATCTAATTAGAATTTAATAGAGCATAAATTAAATAGCCTTTTTCATATAGATACAATTGCTTTTATACTTAAACATAACACATTATATAAAGATGAATTGAGTAATTTTTTTAAAATTACATTGATAAGAAAGGGAATTACATATTCAGAACGTTTTTTTTAACCTTAAACCGATAACAATGAAATTTTGCTAAAAAATTGAACCTAAGATTAACAATTTATAAAAAAAATCATAAAATTCCTATTTTTGCATAGGGAATGTTGCATATACTATAAAAACTGAAATTTTGTTTTGAATAATGAATACCTACCCTACTGGTCGTCGGATTGGTTTGCATTTATTTACACTGTTTACATTGACTTATAAATGCTTTAACTGAAAATAATTTGTTATTTAGCGGTATATTATTAAAAATTACAAATATTCTAATGAGTTAAAACGTAAGTAGATAGGAAAAAAGTAGTGCCTTATTCTTGCATACAAATAATGAAAATCATCATATTGATTGGGCAGGAACTAAATCTATTATCTATGAAAAATCAATGTTGTTAAGACATATTATCGAAACCTCTCTGATTAAATTTAAAACATCAAATGTTATAAACATTAGTAACAGGTTCTTCAAGCTTGATACTTTCGTCACGAGGGCAATAGTCTCTTCTAAGATGTTTGACAGCTAAAAGATAGTTTTTTACTCTTTCTTACTGTACTCCTTTGTTTCTCCAAACACCCCTTTCTGGACATTTGTCCTTTCCCGCCCTTTACATCCTTTTAAATACCACTCTTCCCTCCCACTCCTCTGAAGCCCTCACCAAGATGTTTACGCATCTAGTGTTTCAGTTGGGCTTTTGACTCTGATAAAGACGGCTTGTTATAGTTGAAAAATCTTAGTCTTTTTTTCCATTTTCATATTGTGGTTTGATCATTGATTGTTATTTCATGTGTTTATGAAAAACCTTTTATATATATTACTATATTATTATTTTTGGTTCTTTTTTGGCTTTGAAAAAGGTTTACTTAAAAAGGAACTTTAAACGATACAGGGAGAGACATATTTTATTCATACATTTATTTAAATAAGAAATGAATACCAGGTTCTGTGTTTAAGCAAAACTAAATTTTCGTTTCCATATGAAAAGGTTAAACATTACATATCAGTTGCAGTTAATTTTTCATTCAATATTGAGTTGGCCAGTGACTTGAGTTTGACACCCTGGATCTATCTGTCTTCTTGTACGGTATCTGCCTGTACTTAATTGCTACCTGCTAATGAGCTGTATCAAATTGATAATTAGGCATATCTAATTGATGAAATTAATTTGCAGCTACAAATCAAAGTCATCACAATTAGACAGCATTATAATTCATTCTGAAATGAAAACGTCATTATGACAGCACATATACTCAATAGCATTTAACAGAGCATGTCAAGTTAAATATTGCATTGTTTCATCTGCATATCTTTACTTTGTCCATAAATGCATAAGTTGGCTAAAAGTCCAATATGACTGAATACAGGTAGTAACTTGTCAACTTGGTTTCATTTTTTCAACTGTTTCTATAAGTGGACTAAAAGTGCGATACGATTGATTACAGGTGGTAACTAGTTAATGCAGCACATTATAGCATACTATTTGAGGAATAAATCAGTAATTTTTTTTTCTTTAAAATTACATTAATAAGAAGGGGCGTTATAATGCCTTTTAACGAATTAAGAGAATGTTTTTTAAACGTTTAACCGACAATTAGAGAGTTATGAAATTTTATCAAAAAAATCAACCTAAAATTAGAATATATTAAAAAAAAAATCATGGAATTCCGATTGTTACAAAGATATCTATAAACATTGAAATTTTGTCTTGGAATTATGAATCACCTGCCCTACTGGTCAGATTGGCTTGCATTTATTTATATTCACTTTGAAAATTTTTTAAGTGAAATAAAATTGTTATTTAGAGTTTTATTATTAAAAATTTCAAATATTCTGAGTTAAGAAGAAAAAATTGTTAAATGTAAAAAATTAACCCGAATGAAACGTATGTTATGCATTCCATAGTGTCATGGATGGTTGTTGAACAGTGATTGACTAATGAAACAAAACATTAGTTGGTCGTTAACGAGTTTCATATTATATTTAATTATAGTAAAATTGAGTGTAGGCCACTCCAAATTTTTCATTTTAGTTTTTATTGCCGTTCGAATGGAATATTTATAGGTAAGGTAGGTCAGCGTTTGTCAGTTTAGCTATTATGTTACCAAATGAAGTTAAGCTAAAGGTAACACGATATTTATTGACAGTTGGGTGGTACGAAGTTCGTCCGGTCAACTAGTTATAAATAAATATAAATTAGTCGGTAAAAGGTCAAACCTGCATAAGCAAAGCATGTCCATTGTGAATAGGGTTCCTCAGCTGAAAGGCAAACACTGCATCGGCTCCCATTTCAGTGAACTTTGCTCTCAGCTCGTTCGGTGTCAACCTGAAGGAGTCAAGTCCATCGTTCCATCGAATCCTTTCTAAGACCTCTAGCTTTCCTCCAGCCAACCAGTCTCCGCTTTCAAGGATCATCTGTCAAAAGAATTAGGGTTAATATGCAGAACAAGGGCCACCCAACATTCATATTAAGTTTTCACTTATAATATAATGATCAAACCACAATATGAAATAAGGAAAAAAAGGACTAAGATCTTTCAACCGTAACAAGAGGTTGAAACCAGTTGGGTTTTTGACTCTGACGAAGATCGCTTGTTACGGTAGAAAGATCTTAGTCCTTTTTTTCCCCATTTCATATTGTGGTTTGATAATTGATTGTTGTTTCACATGTTTATGTGAAATCTTGTTATTTCTAATGTAATAAATCTTATATTATGTATGGGGGGGGGGGGGGGGTTGCTCAGTGGTTACCGTACTCTCCTCTGAACTGGTAGGTTCGGGGTTTGAAACCCACCTGGCCATAGATTTATTCATGTGGGAGGTGAATAAATCTGAACACATCATCCTTTGGAGAGGATGGTAAGCCGTCAGTCTCGAGTCTGTACGATGTCAGGTACTCGTTAAAGATCTCTACTCTAAATACACTTGAGTTAGGCAAAATTTAGGACTCCCAATGTAGAATCAATCTTCATTGTGTGGTATCAGAAAGGGCCCAATGTTCGGCCTATGTGTGTTCCCTTGTTGGGTGGCCTAAAGGTTTGCCTACCGCTACTACTTATATTATGTATAAGACCTACCTTGTACAGATAGTTACGATACTAATAGTAAACATCAATACCCAGACAGGGGCTCCTTATTCTGCTTATTAACCAGAATTATTTGCCTTGCATCAAGTCACCGACTTTGAAATATTTACCGCAAATGTAAACCAAACACGTTTCAAACAATCTGTTTTAATAAATCTATTCGGTTTATTTCAAATTTAAATACAGTGTACTACTGTTATTTAATTAAAACTTCACTCACCGACTGGAATCAAGATAGATTTGGAGGACATTCTAGAAAGAAATAATTTATACACGAGTTATTTGAAATTTTGTTGTTCGCATTTATTCGAGGGAGGGATTGAGGGACTCCTAGAAAACTGATTCCTCAAGGGAATACCGCATCTTTTTTGATGCCAAACTCAAGTATATTTAGAGTAGAGATATTAAACAAATACCTGAAAGCATACAAGTTACAGATTATCGAAGGTTTAACATCCTCTCTGAAGGACGGCAAGTCTCAAATTTTCTTCACTTCTCTTATGAAAACCTCAACTACTCTGAGAGTGAGAATCAGATACGGATCTCCCAGTCCAGAGGCGAGACTCAGCCACTGGGTTACCCTCTATCTTGTATTTACTCATTTCTAGGAAAATCAATCAAGAAGAACCCCCTTAGCAGATGTTGTATAAGTAACACATAAAACATGTTTTATGAAAGATCCTTTTTCATTGATTCTACTTATATATGATTAGCGTACACAGCTGTGCAATATTTCAGTATGTGGTCATTTTTCACGTTTGGGAGTTTAAAAAAAAAATGAATTTCTGCAAATAAGAAGTTTTGTAAAATACATTATTTTCAAAACGGGTTATTTACATGTATTCTGATGTATTTTTGTTTCAATCTGAGAAGAACCCCCTTATTTTTGCAATGTTGTATTAATATGAACATAAAACACATAGTTTGTATGAAAGTTACTTTTTCACTTTGGAGTTAATAATTATATATTCTTGAATGCGTACCACAATGTGCAATATTTACAGTATGATGTAATATTTTCCGTCTTCTGGAGATTAATTATTTTATTCTTGAATACCCTCCTCCCCAATGTGAATGAACACATAAAGACGTAAAAGTTACTTTTCGCCTCTTCTGAAGATCAATTATTTTATTCTTGTATGTCCCCAAAATGAATAAACACATAAAGATGTAAAAAGTTACTTTTCGTCTCTTCTGGAGATCAATTATTTTATTCTTGAATGTCCCCAAAATAAATAAACACATAAAGATGTAAAAAGTTACTTTCCGTCTCTTCTGGAGATAATTTATTTTTTTCTTGAATGCCCCCCTCCCCAATATGAATGAACATATAAAGACGTAAAAAGTTACTTTTCGTCCCTTTGGAGATAAATTATTTTTTTCTTCTTGAATGTCCCCAATATGAATGAAGACATAAAGACGTAAAAAGTTACTTTTCGTCTCTTTGGAGATTAATTATTTTATTCTTGAATACCCCCCTCCCCAATATGAATGAAGACATAAAGACGTAAAAAGTTACTTTTCGTCTCTTCTGGAGATAATTTTTTTTCTTTTTTTGTATTTCCCCAATATGAATGAAGACATAAAGACGTAAAAAGTTACTTTTCGTCTCTTCTGGAGATAATTTTTTTTCTTTTTTTGTATTTCCCCAGTATGAATGAAGACATAAAGACGTAAAAAGTTACTTTTCGTCTCTTGTGGAGATAATTTTTTTCTTTTTTTGTATTTCCCCAATATGAATGAAGACATAAAGACGTAAAAAGTTACTTTTCGTCTCTTCTGGAGATAATTTATTTTTTTCTTGAATCCCCCCCATATGAATAAACACCGAAACACATAATGAGGACAGTACCCCCCCCCCCCCCCCCATCATCATCATACAGGCTAACCTTGATATAAGGATGATTGGGATGTGATGTTCCAAACTGTCGAGAGATCCTCTCTTCTTTCCGATGACCATAAAACTGCGGTTCTCTTAGAACAGCCACTGGGCACCCCTTATAGGTAAGCGTGACCCCTGCAGAGCCTTCAAGTCGTTGTTTGTCCTTCGTTTGTACTGGAAGCACTATGGGTATTGACTGGTTGATGTTCTCCTCAAGGATGTTAAAGTGCAGCACCTAAACACAACAACAACAACACATTAAATTCTTATTCGAATAAAACCAACTGGCACACAAACACTGTTAAGAGCCATGAACATCTACACCAGTGGTCCCAAAGCCAAATCCCCGGAGGACGTTTACCGAATAATTATAATTATAAAAAGTATGATATATAAAAAATCATTAGTTGTGCAATCCGTAATTGTGTAGTATTTACTCATTCTGAAGTAAAATGGATAAACCAACAAAAGTCTCCACACAAATGAAGTTTTATTCAACGCGTTTCGAACACTTTGTGTTCATCATCAGGAAGACACTATAATACAAATTAAATCTAATTAGTTACAAAAATTAGAGTGAAATTTTATTTTATTTTATTTTTTATTTTATTTTTTTTACTTTTATTTTATTTTTTATTATTTCACTCTAATTTTTGTAACTAATTAGATTTAATTTGTATTATAGTGTCTTCCTGATGATGAACACAAAGTGTTCGAAACGCGTTGAATAAAACTTCATTTGTGTGGAGACTTTTGTTGGTTTATCCATTTTACTTCAGAATAATAAAAAATATAATGACAGGTTTTTATAAATATTATTCAATTGAACAAACTGTCACCAACTTGATAAGAAAAAATAAAATTTAGTATTTTAGATAATCCATTATTATTCAGAGCTTATAATTACTAGCTGTGTTCACTGTATAAGTTAGATTTTGTTTGACTACTCATATGACATCTCAAACTTTTCGTCTCTTCTGGAGATAAATATTTTATTCTTGAATGCCCTCCCAATTGATAAACACATAGAGACGAAAAAGTTTTTTTTGAATCAATTATTTTATTCTTGAATGCTCCCCCCCCCCCCCCCCAATGTGAATAAACACATAAAGACGTAAAAAGTTAATCATCATGACTGAATGAAATTATTCCCATCCATATGTACTTCAAAACATTTCTGAAACCCTCGTAGTAGCTACAGGAACTGTAAAGGCAACATATTTTTGCAATTTTTACTAAAATAAATTAGTAAAACATGCAAACACAACCAGTAGCATTTTATTATTAAAAGTATCGACCGTGAAATAGAAACAAAACTAAAGGTTATCGGGACTCGGTCAGTTTCTTCAGGTTCAAATTAAACTTTCAATGCCATGTTTCACTGGCAAAATAAAAACCGAACGTTGGCATTGCGAGTTTAATTTGAACCTGAAGAACTGACCGAGTCCCTATAACTTTAGTTTAGGTATAGTTTATATTATATTATATCGTTTATATATATTGAAAACTATTGAAACAACTCTATTAGACACTACACAAACACAAGCTTTTGACCGCATTGGCCATCATCAGGTAAACGGTAACGATAAAACGAAACAATTAAAACATACACAAAAAATAAACAACAATATAAATTGGCACAGTTTTCATTAATTTAATTGTGCAGTTCAACTATCAAAGTAGTGCTACATGCGCGCACCCATTGTACACATTGTGACATTGTACACAAATGTCAGAAATCAGTTGACAAGTTCGTCATCCCGAGTTCTAGGACTTTCGAATCTAGAATAAAATTTGTTCGGAACGCTCCTGTTGTGACCTGTCGGAGGCTAAAGTGCTGGGGTGATTCAACTGTCTAACGCGTGGGTGCGCGCATGTAGCACTACTTTGACAGTTGAACGCTGCCATTATTTGATCTGTGCTAATTTATAATTGTTGTTTGTTTTTTATTTATATTTTAATTGTTTCGTTTTATCGTTACCGTTTACCTGATGATGGCCAATGTGGTCGAAAGCTTGTGTTTGTGTAGCGTCTAATATAGTTTGTTTCAATAGTTTTCTACAAGGTTGTTTTCCTATTCTCGTTATGACATTAGGTACGATTAATATATGAGCTACCAGTGGATTAAAAGAAAATTATTAGGCAAAAAGAACATCTTTCTAAGAAGATAATTAATGCTGAAGCCGCTGTGCTTTTTAATAATATATATATTATTATATATATATATATATATTTCTAAAAAGTTTATGCCAATTTCATGCTTGGTTACCTTTTTCGAGAGATTCTCTAATGTCCCACAGGCTCTTCTCAGTTCCTCGGGGAATAAAAAAATCAACTGGCCCAAACTTTTCTTTTCATAACTACACATTCTAACACTATTTATATCTAACACTATTTAAGAACTAACTAAATAGCGTGAGAATGTGTAGTTATGAAAAGAGAAGCTTGGGCCAGTTGATTTTTTTATTCCCCGAGGAACTGAGAAGAGCCTGTAGGACATTAGAAGAAACTCTCGAAAAAGGTAACCAAGCATGAAATTGGCATAAAAGTTTTAGAAACATGTTTGCAAGAAGGATTGCTACCAACCTTCACTAATATATATATATATATATATATATATAATGATTTGCTTTCTTGACCCAATATTTATATGATGTAATTTTTTTGAGGGTTGAGGTCTATTGATTTTAAACTAGTCCTTTTGCCGACGTTTCGACATATATTTATGTCATCTTCAGGGCTACAACATGATTGTTTTACAATTAGCACTACTATTACAACTATAATCAGTTATTTCGACTATGGATTTTTTTTTTATATTGATATCCTTATGTCAATATAAAAAAAAATCCATAGTCGAAATAAATGATTATAGTTGTAATAGTAGTGCTAATTGTAAAACAATCATGTTGTAGCCCTGAAGATGACATAAATATATTGAATCGGAAAGCGTTAACATGCCAACAAAAATTTTAAGATTGACTATTTAGGTTATTTTTTTAAAAATTTCCATTAGGATTCCTTGGCAAATCCAAAATTCATTTATATTATTTAAATTTATATTAATTTTATATTAATATATAAATTTGCTAACATTAGTTATTATATAATAAATTAAGTAATAATTATTATAGGTAATATATATATATATATAAATTATATGTTATATAAATACCTTAAGATATTCATCCTCAGTCATGAAGCCTTTGAGAGGAGAAGCCCAGCCCTCTGAAAGCACTTGTACCCACTGCAAGTCTAACTGGGTGATCTCCAAAGTTTGGTACTTGGCCGCCTCCGCCTTCAGGACATCTCTTTTATTCTCACTGACCAACAACTCGGTCACAGGCATTGTGTCCAAAGGAATTATTCCCTGAAAAAAAAATATATATATATATATTTAAAAAAAAAACTATTCACTCACATCCTATCTAAAAACAAGCAAGTGAGATTAGAGGTAAGATCGGGCCTAAAAAAAACCAGCCCGACCATGCCAGAGCCGAGTCAGGTATATATTGGCAAGATGCCTGTCCACTATTTTGAATTTCACCTTGTCCTTGCAAATCTCCGTCACCTGTTTTATCAAATACTGTTATATAACAAATATTCTATAGTTAATTATCCATATATCGTGTAGGTATACATAATATATAAATAAATATATAGAAGTGACATTTCAAATTTAAATAGTATTTATTCGTTTGTGTTAAGTTAAACATTGTTGATCGATGTAAAATTGTTTTAGTGACTTTTTGGTTGCCTGGTGGAATTTGGTTGCCTTGCTTGTTTCTCAGTTCAGTGTCACGTGTTCATTCAAACTACAGTTGTTGTTGTAATCCACAGACTATTTTTCTTTGTAAAATAAACTTTAAAGTAATACTTAGTTTTTCTATTTCAAAATTGTATACTTATGTAAGTTTTCTCATTAACCTATTGCCAAAATTTCTATTGTAATTTATTAATTGTAACTAATTGCGATTTATATGTGTGTTTGAATTTTGAATGATTGATTTATTTCTTATATTTCCTCTGTTTTGTAGGCCTATGAAAAAGGTTTTAAATAAAAACAGAAACGTTGGCAATGAGAGTTTAATTAGAACCTGAAGAACTGACCGAGTCCCGATAAACTTTAGTATTTTATATATATATATATATATATATATATATAAAAAGATTTCACAATAAACACGTGAAACAACAATCAATGATCAAACCACAATAAGAAATGGGAAAACAAGACTAAGATCTTTCAACCGTAACAAGCGGTCTTCGTCAGAGTCAAAAACCCAACTCAGTTGGTTTTTGACTCTGAGAAGACCGCTTGTTACGGTTGAAAGATCTTAGTCTTGTTTTCCCATTTCTTATTGTGGTTTGATCATTGATATATATATATGAATATTGATAAAAGCATCGACCGTGAAGTAGAAACAAAATAAAAGTTCGGAAACCAAAAAAAAGTGTTCTTCTTCAGGTTTACATCTAAAAAATATACATGCTTGTCAGCTTTAAGAACACCAGAGTGGATTATTTGAAATTGAATACAATATATGAATGTTGAATTGGACTTTGAGGTTTTTCCAGGGGTATTTACTCTGAAAAATGATTTCAAATATATGAATATATATAAATGAATATATATATTCTTTCACCCTTTTAAAATACCACTCTTCCCACCCACTCTTCTCAACTCCGCACCAGATGTTCTCTACATCTAGTGTTTTAGTTGGGTTTTTGACTCTGACGAAGACCGCTTGTTACGGTTGAAAGATCTTAGTCTTGTTTTCCCATTTTCTTATTGTGGTTTGATCATAGATTGTTATTTCACGTGATTATGTGAAATCTTTTTATTTATATATATGAATGATCAGACCACAATAAGAAATGGGAAAACAAAACTAAGATCTTTCAACCGTAACAAGCGGTCTTCGTCAGAGTCAAAAACCCAACTGAGTTCTACCACGCATTGTTTATATTCAGGATAAAAAAGTAATAACTAAATAACAAATCTATGTCCATTAAGTAGAAAAATAAACAAAAGTACGACATAAACAAAACAGTTACAGCAAAAGATTAAGAGGCAGGTTCTAACACGGTTGAGTTAGAAAATAGAAACCTAACAGGTTTTTCCCATTTCTTATTGTGGTTTGATCATTGATTGTTATTTCACGTGTTTATGTGAAATCTTTTTATATATATGAATATTGAATTGCACTATTAAGGTGTTTAACAACGGAAATAGTATAAAAAATGACTTTTCATATATTGTATTCAGTTTCAAATAGCCTACTCTGATATCCTTAAAGCTCACAGATATATATAAACCTTTTTTAGATATAAACTTGAAGAAGAAGACTAGGCGTTCGAAACGCGTTGTCTGTCAGTTTTGATATTAAACTTTTTTTTTTTTGTGTTGGGACGTAATAATTGAAATCCCCTACTTTTATTTCTTTATTTGTTATACTTACATGTTGTTGAAGTAAGCGAATCACTTGCAAACAACTATCTTCAATGGAACAGTTGACTGTGTGAACACTGAGGTCGGGAGCAACAGGTGCTTCATATACCTGGTCCACGCCAGTGAACCCTGCAACCAAATCATATTCAAAGTCATTAAAAAAAAAAAAAATGTTTAATATATTCACGTGAGAGGTGAATAAATCAGCACATGGTCTCTCGGAGAGGACGTTAAGCCCTCGGTCCCGAGTCTGTACGATGCATGTACTCTTTAAGGATCCCTACTCTAAATACACTTAGAGTGTATTTAGACTATTAGTTTAGAGCCTATTAGGACTCCCAATATAGAATTGTCAATCAAACAAAAAGACCATACAGGGCTGACGCTAAGCGGATCAGTTAAAAAAAAAAAAAGTTCATACATCATCGTATTGTAATCAGTTATCACTGTATCAGTACATATTACAATCTGTAGAGCAGGATTGGGCAACCTTTTGTGAACTGGGGGCTGCAGGATATAAATTCTAAATGATCGCAGACCACTTGGTGATTTCTGTGGTATTTGGATACATAAAGCATATATATATATATATATATATATATATATATATATATATATAAACACTTTTTCTTCTTTCTGGAATTTGGTCAGGGTTAATATACGGAATCACCTTTTTGCTAACGTTTCGTCTTTATTTTAAGACATCCTCAGGGCTATAAACTAACAAAAAAAAACAAAAAACAATGGGCATTTGTCATTTCTACTTTAAAATCATCATAAGAAATTAAAAAAACTTACTCAAGGCTAGCTTCTGTTACCGTTACAAGTTAAAGTTACAATGTTATCTAGTTTATATTGCTATGAATGATTGTATTATAAAAAACAGTGTTTCAATAATATGTCGCTGGGTAGCAGCACATGTAATGACAAATAACGGTTATATTGGTACGGTAACAGAAGCTAGCCTTGAGTAAGTTTTTTGAATTTCTTATCATGATTTTAAAGTAGAAATGACAAATGTCCATTGTTTTTTGTTTTTTTGTTAGTTTATAGCCCTGAGGATGTCTTAAAATAAAGACAAAACGTTAGCAAAAAGGTGATTCCGTATATTAACCATGACCAAATTCCAAGAAGAAGAAAAAGTGTTTGTTAGTAATTTGTGGTCAAGAAAACATTACCGTGTATATATATATATATATATATATATATATATATATATATAACTAAAAAAAGAACACATAGAAAGGAAACCACTGAACTCACTACTATATTTCGATGTCCTCGTCTTCAGGAAAAGAAGGACAAATAATTAAAGTTACAGCTAGAGAACACAAGAAAAAGGACGAACACTCATGAATCTCGATAATTTCGGCGTCTTGCCGTCTTCAGGAGAGTAGAATCGGCCAGTGGACGCATTTACGTCTCCGTTCCTTCATTCTTTCTCCTTTTATTTTCTTTCTTTCTACTCTCTGAAAACGGCAAGACGCCGAAATTATCGAGATTCGTGAGTGTTCGTCCTTTTTTTGTGTTCTCTAGCTGTAACTTTAATTATTATATATATATATATATATATATATATATATATATATATATATATATATATATTATATATTATATATATTGATATATTATATGTTATCAATGATCAAACCACAATCTGAAATAGGAAAAAAAAACTAAGATATTTCAACCGTGAAAATGTTCACCTTTTAAAATACTACTCTTCCCTCCCACTCTTCTCAACCCCTCACTAGATGTTTTCTGCATCTAGTGTTTCAGTTGGGTTTTTGACTCTGACAAAGATCGCTTGTTACAGTTAAAAGATCTTAGTCTTGTTTTCCCATTTCATATTGTGGTTTGATCATTGATTGTTATTTCACGTGTTTATGTGAAATCTTTTTATTCAGATATACGAGTATATACACAGACGTATATTTAATAAAACTAAAAAAAATTTAGAAGTGCATAATTTCATTTCTTTTATGACATAAATAAATAAAACACCAATTTAAGTTATATACACACTGAAGTATGTTTAAAACAAACAAAACTTCTAAATTGAAATATTCAATTTCTTTTACCGAACATAAAATAACATTAATGAAAGGTATGTCTTTTCGCAGGGTAAATCTAATGAAAAGGTCTCCACATATAAAAATTTTAATGATATAAACAACGGTTTATCTGAATGATTATTCAGAGGCACTCATCCTTAGTTAATGCCTGAGGAAGAACACTACGTGTTCGAAACGCGTTGTTTATATCATTAAAATTTTTATATGTGGAGACCATTTCATAGATTTACCCTACAATGAGTAAATACCACATAATAACTGATTACACTACACTAGAAGTATGTCTTTTTATAATATTTTCTTAGAACTTTCGTATTTGTGCTGACATTTCAAGTTTGTGATCCTAAAAATATTCATTTTAAATCTCTAATATAGGAATTTCATACATCTGGTTAATACGAAGGTTCCAACTACGAATTTTAAAAAAAAAAACGTTAGATTAAAAATAAAAAAGTTTGATTTGAACCTAGAAAACTGACCGATTCCTAATAAATACAATTTGTTTTATTTTTATATATAAGAAGAATTAACAGTAAATGCGTAGAATAACAAAAAAAACCATCGTCTAAACAATAAAAAATTTCCAAAAATAGGACTAAGATCATCGTTGAAAATAACTGGTCAGGTTATTCCATATCGGTAATAAATTTTAAAACTTGAGCCATTTTACCTGAATTACGAATTACAAATTATGAACATAATTACGAATTATGAATTACGTTGAAAGAATTTATTTTTCTTTTTAATACCGTTATTTGTAAAGTAATACATTACTGACTGTTTTCTTTAATATTTATTTAAATAATTCGTCAGAAAGTGGAATTAACAAATATTCCAAGTTTCTGATTGTCTGCAAACAAATAACAAGCAATAATGATCAACAGTTTTATAAGTATAAAAGACGTTATTTTGTATCAGGTTTCGGAAGTTCCCTTGACGCAGAGCATAGAATGCTGGACTTCCAATGCAAAGGTGATAGGGGTTGTTCGATTTCCGCAAATATACGTATATTTTATTATTTCTTCAGACAATGCACGGTGGAAAGGAAACAAATAAACAAGATAATAGTTTTATAAGTATAGATAGGTAGATGATTATTAAGAATTATTATTATAAAACATTTTCTGGAGATAAAACATTGTATTCGTTTTGAGAATATTTCGCGTTGATTCCTTCGGCGTTGGCTGATTAATCAACTAAAAACATTCCGGAAATAATACACCTCATTATTCCCTAGGTGCAAAAATATCATTTATATCACACCCCCCCCCCCCCCCCCCCCCAATATAGTAAAATTAGATACATGCATATTGTTAATACCACTGAGGTTAGTATGATTTATATTAGAAATAGGTAAAACCGTCATACCTGGAGACGATAGATAGATAGATGATCCTGGAGTTGGAGCGCTTTCGGACGTTGTCCATCTTCGATCGCAACAAACCTACTGAGCTCTTATACATATAGGGGGTTGGGGGCCAGGCTAGCTCAGTGGTTACGTGTTCACCTCTCAACTGATGGGACCGGGGTTCAATCCTCACCTGGCCCTCGATTTATTCACGCGGGAGGTGAATAAATCTGAGCACGTCGTCCCTCGGAGAACGACGTTAAACCGTCGGTCCCGAGCCTGTACGATGTCAGGTACTCGTTAAAGATCCCTACTCGTAAATACATTTGAGTTAGGCAAAATTTAGGACTCCCACTGTAGAATCAATCTTCATTGTGTGGTATCACAAAGGGCCAATGCTTGGCCTACGTGTGTTGCCTTGTGGGACTGCCACTGCAGCCTAACCTAACCTAACCTTTCGGACGTTGTCCATCTTCGATCGCAACAAACCTACTGAAGCTGTTATATAGGGGGTTGGTTATCTGTCAAGTCCACTGCTATCCTGACAGATAACCAACCCCCTATATAACAGCTCAGTAGGTTTGTTGCGATCGAAGATGGACAACATCCGAAAGCGCTCCAACTCCATGATCATCTTACGAGGTATGACGGTTTTACCTAGTTATAATATATAAATAATAAAAGTTAGGATTCAAAAAAAAAAAAAAAAAATATTATACAATTCAAAATACTGCAATACAGAAAGTAACATCCTGAGTAGAAGTAAATGCCAAGCTACCTTTGATCTGTCCCATCCTGGCTTTCTTATAAAGACCCTTGACATCGCGACGTTCACACTCGCCAAGAGGAGTATCAATATAAACCTCAAAGAAAGGCAACTCGTTGTCTTTGTGGATTTTACGGGCCTTCTCACGATCCTGAAATCACAAAACATAAAAATTAGTTTTTTTTTTTTTAGTTTCTTTTATAAGTTTTATTGTTGGAAATTTGCTCTAAACGGACACAAGTTGATTTTATACATGGCCAATGATTATAAATACGTTCAAGATAAACTTTATTTTTTAAAGTAAATATATTCCACTTCGCCTTTGATGAACCTTGCGAACTCTCTAAATAGAGAATTATTATTTTGTATTTTATTTCAGCATGTTCTACTGTGTATTACATGCATCATCGTCAAATTGTACGCAATACTTCATTAACATGACATTAACATACGCAATACTTTCATTAACACTACGAAGTACTTATTTTAACTTATTTTACATTCATTCATAAATCAACAATTAATTATCTTTTTCTTAAATATCTATGCTGTACAAAAATTTTACAAATTCCTTATAGTAACTTTTTTTAATTAATGAGGAAGGCCTTACGGGCCACTCCTCTCCACACACCAAGACCTTAGTATGAGAGCCAGTCTTTGTGGTTCCCTCAAACAGCAATCGTACACCAAGAGAGTTATTATATCTTTATGCAGTAAAATAACTGCATAAAGATATAATAAAAACAATAACCGTTGCTTTTGAACAGTGGCATAGCAATGGAGGGTCCGCCCCGGGTGGCACATGCCAGGGGGCGCATACCAGGGGGCGCATGCCAGGGGGCGCACATTTTGAGGATGTAAAAATAGAAAATAGAAAAAAAATTAAAATCATAAAAACCTAACAAAAATTCCGAATAAGTTTCTAAGGTCGTAATTGTTTTTATGGTTTATGCGTGTAACACTGTTTTTAAACGGATTTTTCAACTGTAATATTTTCAAATTCAAAATATATGTAATTTAAATTTGTTCAAAGCTATTTTTTTTAAAATGGTTAAAAGTTTATTGTATTTTGTTTGAGTTAATTTAACCATTTTCCCATGTAGTCCATTTATTGTCTAAAGGCAATGGATCTCCAGCGGCCAACGAGTATTCCATGCACATCAGTGCACGTCGTAATTAGCAGCCCTAGACCAGAGGCCCCCTACTGCTATATTCTCATCCTTCATTTCTTGTTAAGGTCAGTAATCATAAGGACGGGGATGGGATGTCAGTCTGTCAGGATGTCCTTCACGAATATGGAAGGAGTCACATTCGTGGTCGTATGGTCTTCCGGCTTTGCATTGTCTGAGATATTGTATACCGTGAAGTAATTAGGCAGTCATATTTAGCTGAGGACCTGATTCTGAAAAATGACTGTCATCGACTCACTTTAGAATCAGTTTAAAATTAGTATCTGTTCGGTAAAATAAAACTAAGGAGTTCATTCCTCTTAATTCAATATTACTCAAAGATTATAAGATTCATAAACACAAAAAAGTCAACAACCAGTAGCTTTTCACACCAAACATAATATAAGTAACTTTTTCCTTTGTGCTATATTCGGTTATAACGTTGCTGTAAATATATATTGAGAAAAAATATATCAGTGATTAGCCAGTTTTGCATACTCAAATCAAATTCAAAGTCGGCTTTTCAATATAATTTAGAAGTTGTGTAAATGGAAACATCAGAAATTATATGTTTGATTGGCATTCATTTTTTACATATAATTTTATTCTTCTTACATCCCACATTATGTCATTAAATCATTTCAAATTTTCAAATGGATTAAAACATTTCTCAAAAGCAATAGGAAACACAGACGAACAAACCCTTAATTTGATAAATATAGGGTAATAAATTTAAATAATCTATTGTTAAGTATTTTTAATCGTTTTTGCTATAACTAATTTAGTGAATGAGGTTTAAAATAACATAAATTAACTAAAAATAAATCTATTCAATGCTTTATTATATTTATTAAATGTTTGGTAGTAATTATTCAGGAGCTAATTAATTATTTTGATATATTTTTATGAAAATAATTCCAGAGAAACAACACACATGAAAGTGGCTTTTCTTCGTAGCAAATTACATCTTTCTACGAAATAGTCGAAATATAATAGTAAGTTTTTGTGAAATCTTTTATGTGTATTGTTTCTGCTGGTTTAGTTTATCTAGTTTGTGAAATCGTTTTAATTACTAATTATGAAAGTAATAATATTTAGCATTAAACTAATTAGGAAATCATTAAGTTTACAAAAATAAGTTAAAAAGGAATTTGTACTTACTATTTGAAGTATTATTAAAAGAATTAACTAGTGAACAGAACAATCTATAGAGGTTAAAACAGTTTGAAAGGTTCCACGAAAGACGCGGAGGACTAAACAAGGAGTGTAATGCCGCCTTTTTAGAATGACTTAGCTCTACCGGTGCACCAATCAAATGCCATCTACATTATCTCATTTTAAAATAGTCCCCTTCTATCAGTCTTTCTTTTATAAATATTCATTAAACATACAAAGAAACGAATTAAACTATTTCTTTAAAAACAGCAAATATATTATCAATATAAATTAAATTAATTAGTCGTAATATAAATTAATAAAAGTAATTTCTAAACCTATTTCTTTTAAAAGTTGTCTGAACTATTAAATGAATATACGGAACAAAACGGACTGATTGAGATTTATAAACCATCAATCGTGTCCATATATTTCCATAAATTTCTATGAAATTTTGATGACACTTCAATAACTTCGTCAATAAATTCTTGACACAGAAATAACTCACTTCTATATTTCGATCATCGTTGTCATCAGGAGGCGAAGAGTCCCGCGCAGGAAGGCAGAGCGGTCTTTTATATATATATATATATATATATATGTAAGTGGATATCAGTACAGAATTTACAAAACTGTCGATTTTTATAGTTGTTGTTACCTGGGCAAAAGGAGAGACAAAGCTGCAAAGGGCAACCACTCCACTGTCAGCAAAGAGGCGAGCGACTTCGGCTACTCGGCGAATGTTCTCCTCCCTGTCTTCAGGGCTAAAGCCGAGGTTCTTGTTGAGGCCTGTTCGGATATTGTCGCCATCCAGCCCATAGGCAGGAATACCTCTGCTGACTAGGTAGGCCTCAAGGTGGAATGATATGGATGTTTTGCCAGCTCCCGATAAACCTGTTGAGTAAGAAAATAAGTCTCATGAAATGGTGACAGTTTCTTTAACTGCCAATAGTGACATTTTTTTTTTGGGCGCACGAAAAATATTGTTTTACTCATGACAAATAAAATTCATAACTGAAGCCTTTCAACTACATATTGTCCGCTGGTATTTATACAATTCCGTGCAAAAATTGCCATAAAATTTATATTGGTCAAACTGGTAAATCATTAAAGACACGTATAAAACAACACCAATAGAACGTAAGTAGACAGGAAAAAAGTAGTGCCTTATTCTTGCATATAAAAAATGAAAATCATCATATTGATTGGACAGGAGCTAAATTTATTACCTATGAAAAATCAATGTAGTTAAGAAATATTATTGAATCGTCTCTAATTAAATTTAATAGATCTAATATTATAAACATTAGTAACGGTCTCTTCAAACTTGATACTTTCGTCACGAGGGCAATAGCCTCTTCAAAGAGGGTTGACAGCTAGCGGATAGTTTTTTACTTTTTCTTACTGTACTCCTTTGTTTCCCCAAACATCCCTTTCTGGACATTAGTCCTTTCCTGTGCTTTCACCCTTTTAAAATACCACTCTTCCCTCCCACTCTTCTCAACTCCTCACCAGATGTTTTCTGCATCTAGTGTTCAGTTGGGTTTTTGATTCTGACGAAGACCGCTTGTTACGGTTGAAAGATCTTAGTCTTGTTTTCCCATTTCTTATTGTGGTTTAATCATTGATTGTTGTTTCACGTGTTTATGTGAAATCTTTTTATCATGGTATATATATATATACGGTACTGTTTTCTTGACCACAAATTACTAACAAACACTTTTTCTTCTTCTCGGAATTTGGTCAGGGTAAATATATGGAATCACCTTTATGCCAACGTTTCGTCTTTATTTTAAGACATCCTCAGGGCTATAAACTAACAAAAAACAATAAACAATGGACATTTGTCATTTCTATCTTAGAAAAGTAGAAATTTAGACATTTCTAAGGTAGAAATGACAAATGTTCATTGTTTATTGTTTTTTGTTAGTTTATAGCCCTGAGGATGTCTTAAATTAAAGACGAAACGTTGGCATAAAGGTGATTCCATATATATACCCTGACCAAATTCCGAGAAGAAGAAAAAGTGTTATATATATATATATATATATATATATATATATAATTAAATGAAACGGTCCAGCGGACTTTCAAATAAAAAACCATTTAAAAAGAAGGTAGCACACAGATGGACAAAGGAATAACTCACTTCTATATTTTTCTGTATAACTACATGTGGCTCTACTTTATTCCACTGTTTATTCAATAAATTATATAATCCTCATCTAATGGTATGTTTGTGACTAGTGATTGAATGGGAAGATAAATTACAATAACATCATCACTTACTACTTGACTTCAGAGAGCTCCTTTGAATAGTGACTTTTTATTTAAACATTTTACTTTTTGATTGATATATTGATGAATACTTTTCAAGTGCACCAACAGGGGTTATTAAAATTCAATATTAAATAACGAATACATCGATTTCATCGCAAAATAGCAAGTAAGAAGTACGTACTTCCTGGACAGTAGTTCTTGAATAAAGAATTGCAATTACTTTATAAATCGGTTTATCCAATAATAGATACTATAATACCCACCAGGCTATAACTCTTCATGTTGGCGTTCAGATCACATACAGAGTTCTTTCGGCATTATATATATATGATATATATATTTACTATATATATGATATAAAGAAGTTTTTGAGTATTTTGTGTCATAAAAAACACGTATAATATCTCACTTTCTCGCAAAGGTATTGGCAATCACAAGGAAAACTTAAATAAATTCGGATATCTCGATTATTTGGAAACCAAACGTCAAAAACGGCAGAAATTCTGGAAACAACGTCCGCCGAATTCCTCATTGGGCCTTCAACTTAACAAAACAGAAAACAAATGTACAGTTTTCAGTTTCTACTTTATAATCTTATCAAACAAATTGAAAAATTGAACTTCCAGTGGTGTTTTTTGAATTTTACAAAACTACATAAGTATTATTACTTTTTTTGTGGAATGACAAAAGTTTAAAGTAGAATATAACGAAAAAAATGTCAAGAATTAAGTTTAATTTTGGTTTAACCCTTAGGATGAGAAAAAAACAACGATTGGATCAAAGGTTGAACCATTCTTACCCTTGACCAAATCCTTGAGTAACCCTTATCTCTTGAAGATAAATCGAAATTGTGAGATTATTGTTTTTGATTCTCATTTTTTGTTTATATAACATTATATATATATATATATATATATATATCTATGTTTTGTTATTGAGGGCTAGGTCAAATAAAAGAAAATAACCTCCTTCCTAGGCGGACGTTTCGATGTATTTGTACATCATCTTCAGGGCTAAAATTAGAGTAAGAACTATAATACATTTACCAAAACAATCTACAACTCACATAGAGAACTAAGGTTATTTTATAATCAGAGTTGTTGAGTACACATCTATTTCAAAGTATCATTTCAAAGTATTTCCTTTGTCTGATACTTTGAAATAGATGTGTACTCAACAATTCTGATTATAAAATAACCTTAGTTCTCTATGTGAGTTGTAGATTGTTTTGGTAAATGTATTATAGTTCTTACTCTAATTTTAGCCCTGAAGATGATGTACAAATACATCAAGAACAATTTTTGGAGTATATATATATATAATATATAAATAGATTGTTCGAACAATTGAGTATAATAAATGATTTATATTATATAATAGAATACATAGATAGTATATATAAACTTAAGAACTCACTTACTATAATTTCGTTAATAGTCCTTCTCATATCAGAAATTTCAGAAGTTTTAATCTGCTCCAAATGGCTGATGTAACGACGCTATCATGTCTTAAATGAACTACTATGTCGTTTTTCACTTTGGACTCTGATTAACAACTTCGTAATTTCGAAAAAATATGAAGACGGCAGAACATGGAAAAGTACCATAGTTTTTAAAGTGTATTGCAAGTGATCTATCAACTTTACAAATATTGTTCTATTATTAATTAATATATAGTATTATATATATAATATGAAAAAAGTCCGGTGCAAATTTACAATAAAAGGACACATAATCTAACATAATATGCATTTATCATTGTTACACTTTAAAGATATATGATATGAGATACTGTTTTACTATTTATATATAGTTATAAAGTGGAACTACAATATAAGATATATGTTAGCATATGCCATGTAGTCATTTCTACTCCTTGAATATAGTCCGGTACTGTATACACTCTGTTTATCACTCACATATAAATCTCTGATTGTCGACAGTCTTACTCTGTCTCTCACTCACTCTTTCTCTCTACCTGCCGGTCTTTGTCACTGTAAATCGGTCTCTGTCTCCCCATACCTGTATTTATTTCAGAAAGAAATAAATTTAAAGATAGAAGGCCAAAAAACATGAGCAACTGAAGCCGGTCACGCCCACTTATTGGTTCCTCAACCAGTAAGTGCTTTTGTCAATATCTAATCACGACTTATTGAGATAATGAATTGCTTCATATTATTAAGTGTCGTAGCAGTCAATATCCAGCTATTATTTATAACTGTTGCGATAAAAAGCCGGGCATTAATTGATATGCAGGTGAAATGAGGACACTGAATTGCTAACGAGTAATTGCCATGGTGAATAATACTTTGTTACGACTTTACAAGCCCCCACAATGGATCCAGAGATGGGTACAGATATGGGTTACCTACTTATACCTGTAGGTAAGAAGCTGGCGAACAGCAGCAATATAGATAATTCTAAGGCTAGAGGCCAGGGTAGCTCAGTGGTTAACATACTCGCCTTTGAAGTAGTAAGTCCAAGGTTCGATATACACCTGGCCCTCGATTTAATCACTCGGGAAGTGAATAAATCTTATTACGTCATCGCTCGGAGAGGATGTTAAGCCGTCGGTCCCGAGCCTGTACGATGTCAGGTACTCGTTATAGATTCCTACTCTCAATACATTTGAGTTAGGCAAAATTTAGGACTCCCACTGTAGAATTACCGATCAAAGAAACAGAACGTATAGGGCTGACGTTTTTAACCCGCTAGCCCTGAAACACCATTGTTCTTCAGCATTATGATTAGAACAACCGTCAGAGGACCAGGTTAGCTCAATGGCAACGTGCTTGTCTCTGAACTGGTAGGTCCATGGTTCAATACTCATTCTGGCCCTCGATTTCTTAACTTAGAAGGTAAATAAATCAGAGTACGTTGTCTCTCAGACAAGTCGCTAAACCGTCAGTCCCGAGCCTGCACGAGGTTTGATATTCAGTAAAGACCCCTACTCTAGATACACTTGAGTTAGTGAGAGAGAGAGAGAGAGTGAGGCAGATGAGAAAAGGTGAATAAATCTGAGCACGTCGGTCCCAAGCCTATACGGTGTCAAGTATTTGTTAAAGATCTCTATCCTAAATACAGTTGAGTTAGGACTCCCAGGGGCTCATGTTAGCTAAATGGCAACGTGCTTGTCCCTAAACTGTTAGGTCCGGGGTTCAATATTCATTCTGGCCCTCGATTTCTTAACTTAGAAGGTAAATAAATCAGAGTACATTGTCTCTCAGACAAGTCGCTAAACCGTCAGTCCCAAGCCTGTACGAGGTCTGATATTCATTAAAGATCCCTTCTCTAGATACACTTGAGTTAGTGAGAGAGAGAGAGAGAGAGAGAGAGAGAGAGAGAGAGAGAGAGAGAGAGAGAGAGAATGGAACGACTAAATACATAAGTGGCTACCTACTAAGTACTAAATACTAAGTGGTCCACATGGACCCCCAGGGGTCCTTCTCTCTCGCTTATTTAGAGAGAAGGGACAGATACAAACAACGAGGTAGACATTGATACGGTTAAAGGTAAATACATCTGTAAATACATCTGAAGAGCCTGTACGTTAATAAGCCGTCGGTCCCGAGCCTGTATGATGTCTGACACTCATCGTATACAGAGGTATTCATTCCCCTGTGTGGGACTACCTCTGTAACCTAACCTAACCTAGAAGGGGCGTTAAAGCTGAAAGCAGTACGACCTGATTGATTACAAGTGTGTTAAAGAACAGAATGAATACAATTGAAATGAGACGAAAAGCCTTATCACCCGAGTGTATTGTTTCAATGAGCTCCCATTCAATACTCTCCCATAAAGGAGCATTTGAATTTACTTTGCATCTAATTGAAAGCTTTCAGTCCATGCTGAATCGACCATAAATTTCATTCATAGATAATTATTAGTTACACCAACCATTCTATATTTATTATATACTTTAAATCAAGTTCTTATAAATCATTAATCATTTAGTCAAAACTGTTACTAAACGTACTTCAAGAATCGTACTTTCAGGTTTCTGTACTTTTTTTCTTTTCTTCCGAAGTATCATCCGGGAATTAAAGTAAATCAAAATTAAACTAGCCTAGTCCTTCTAGAAAGTTGCAGTTTGATTATGTATAAAGTGTATCTTGACGTGCTGTCAACCACTTAGCATTCATTCATGTACAACGCTGGAACACTAGTGTACAATATGTACCATGTACTGCACGGGTACCCAAACTTTTACATAAATGCGCCAAATTTTTAACATAAGGTTTCATATGCGCCGTAAATCTCTTCTAACCCAACGTCTACTTATCTTATATATATAACATTGTTTTATATAGATTTCTCATATGTTCATAATATTAAATTAATGAAAATAGAAGGAATATTTGATAAAGCTGATCAAATTTAAGCACATAATGAAACCCTTTTGAGGTTGTTTTGGTTTTAAATCTTCGGAATTAAATTTGTAACTGAGAGAAGCAGTGTATTCTTCAAATTGGAATCCGTCAGTAGAGACTTCGTTTTAATTTTAATAAGTTTCATGGCTGAACATACTTGAACACATCTATATGTCGTTCCAAAAACGATATATAAATCTCTAGGAAAATATTCTTCGCTCAGGTGAAATTTTCACAGATTTATGATCGTTTTAGTAAAATAGAAATAAATAAAATTGCATCTCTGATTAATTAAGAATATCTAACTTGGAAGAAGATTAATCAGAAGAAAATAACGATCCTTAAAAGAATTATTCACAAAATATGAAAATAAATAAAAAAGAAGCAGTACTTTAAGCTGTCTCAAGGAAGGAATGCACTCTTCTCAATCGTACAGTGCCCCACAGGTAGATCAACCCGGTCATACTGCGTAAAAACAAGTGTGCGTATTTTTGAGTACAACTAAAGCACAATATTCCATTTAAATGTAGTACTTATATGTATTACAAAGACACTGACGTACTGCGCATTAAGTAGTACTACTGTACAGTGCTCTGTACTACTCCACTGACACTGATGTGTGTACTGCACTTGGTGTAGAAAAGTTAGATATGATTATTTCATTAAATGTTCAGCAAACAGTTAAATATTAAAAATTTCTGTTAAGCTTTTCATACATTGGCATACAGGGGATACAGAAGGTAACAGATCACAGAAGGCATAGCTACCTGTAAACCAGACAGTACAGCCACGGAATACTCGGCCTGTGCCCAGAATCTCTGCTCGCTTGTCCCTGGAGACTTGGTGTTTCTGTTCTGTGACATTGGTGGCGATCTGCAGCCCCTGAAACAATAATATCCATTATTAATAATAATTATAATAAGTATAACATTTGCAAAGACATACATAACAACATTAATGTAGTTTATGAGTTCTCAATCTTTGTTTGCTTTGAGACCCCTGAGAGCTATATTACCATCAGTCGGCCCCCCAAAGAGCTGTAATGCCATCTGTGGACCCCTTGAGAGCCATATTACCATCTGTGGGCCCCCTGAGAGCTATATTACCACCTTTGGGACCCCTGAGAGCTATATTACCACTTGGGACCCCTGAGAGCTATATTACCACCTTTGGGACCCCTGAGAGCTATATTACCACCTTTGGGACCCCTGAGAGCTATATTACCACCTTTGGGACCCCTGAGAGCTATATTACCACCTTTGGGACCCCTGAGAGCTATATTACTACCTTTGGGACCCCTGAGAGCTATATTACCACCTTTGGGACCCCTGAAAGCTATATTACCACTTTTGGGACCCCTGAGAGCTATATTACCACCTTTGGGACCCCTGAGAGCTATATTACTACCTTTGGGACCCCTGAGAGCTATATTACCACCTTTGGGACCCCTGATAGCTATATTATCACCTTTGGGACCCCTGATAGCTATATTACCACCTTTGGGACCCCTGATAGCTATATTACCACCTTTGGGACCCCTGAGAGCTGTAATACCATCTGTGAACCCCCCCACCCCCCACCCCTCGCGGGTACTAAAAAAACATAATAAATTTCCAAGTGTAAATTTTCCAACAAATATTAGTTTTTAGGGAAATGAAAAGTGTAGCTATAAGATAATTTCATTACATTTATAACGCTATGTCAAAATACAAAAATCACTTGTATTTACACTTGAGTTAGGCAAACATTACAATTTAGAACTGTAGCAATGTAGAATCAAACAAAAACCGGTAAACAGCTGACATTATCACCCTAGGGGATCGGTTTAACCAATAAAAAAAAAAGTAAAATAATACAATGATCATTGGCTCATCCATAACTAAATGGGAACCAAAAAACATATGAGCCACACTTTCTGCTCCTGTTAAAACACTATAAAGGAAATATTATAACTGTTATAAATTAGAGGAAGACAAAATTTAATGTATTATGACTAGCACATAACTGAAATGGGTGTCAGGTAACAAATGAGCCACACTTTCCACAACCTAGAACAACACTAAAAATGAAAGCCGACAGCTATGAGTATTGGAAATAAACAACAGCTGATGAAGTGAAACTCGATACCATGTTTACTTTTGATGAATCATACAAACGAGAAGTTAATTGCTTAAGTACAACAAGTGCAAGTCATGGTTATTGATTAGTCGAGTATTCAGTATTAGTGCAAACTGTAGATGAATGAATGCGATCACAAGTAAACAGAACGTAGACACATAGTAGAACAAGACTAGAAACAACACCTGTATCAATAGTAAATAGTAAATTCTAGCAACTCACCTATCAATGATGAAAATCCTTAGCTCCTGTTGATATGCTATATAGGACGTCTTTATAGAATATTCTAAAACACGTCTTTGACGGGTATTTTACAAAAATTATGAAATAATATGTGGTATTCCAAAATATTATTATAAATTATAGAATAGTAGAAAATATCATTATTAGTACAGTCCATAACTGTCATTAGATTTTACGTTTTGCAACTTTAGATACGGAGTTCAAATTTATATTATTTTAGGCATAGTTGCTACTTAGTACGCAGGTCAGTACTTCAGGTTCAAATTAAACTCTCAATGCACAACGTTTTGGTTTTTATGTAAAACCTTTTTCACAGGCAGACGTATACATTTTGAAACAGAAAAACTAAGTGTTACGTATTCATTCAAACTAGACAGTTGTTGTTGAAATTCGCAGACTATTTTTCTTTGCAAAATAATTTGTAATGTAATAATACTTAGTTTTCCTGTTTCAAAATGTATACTTCTGCCTATGAAAAAGGTTTTAAATAAAAACCGAAAAGTTGGCATTGAGAGTTTAATTTGAACCTGAAGAACTGACCTAGTCCCGATAAACTTTGTTTGTATTCCACGGTCGATACTTTTATCAATATTTATATATATATTATATTTATATTATATATTATATTATTTATATTTATATATATATGGGTTCCTTCCGTTATATTTCCGGCGTGCTTGGTCGCCCATTCTCTTTTCTCCTGAAGACGGATCATCCGAAAATTTGAGTTTGTAAGTGTGTCTCTTTCTCTCTGTATTTCTTTTCTTCGTTTTTAAACTGATTTGCGTCCAGTTTAGATCGTTTTTTTTTCGATTTTTGAGTGTATATATATATATATATATATATATAAAATAAATATATATATATATTTATATATAATCCAGCGGACTTTTTTAAATAAAATAAATTCAAAACGAAGGAAACACACAGAAAGACACAGACATAACTCACATCGATATTTCGACCATCGTCGTCATCAGGAGGTGTGAAGAGCGAAGAGTCCCGCAGGAAGACAGGGCGGCGACTGTCTTCCTGCGGGACTCTTCGCTCTTCACACCTCCTGATGACGACGATGGTCGAAATATCGATGTGAGTTATGTCTGTGTCTTTCTGTGTGTTTCCTTCGTTTTGAATTTATTTTATTTAAAAAAGTCCGCTGGACCGTTTCTTTTAATTGTATATATATATATATATATATATATATATATAGGTAAGGCAGGACAGCGTCAGTCAGGTTGCCTAATATGCTAATAATTAAATACCAAATTAAGTTTAGCTAAAGTTTACACAATATAGATTAACTGTTAGGCAGTACGTAGTACGCTGGGTTAGCTAGTATTGATAATCCACACAATGTTTTAAAATTGCCTTAATTGTGTTTATATTGTGTTTAATACTCGCTATCGTATCTTTATATCTTTTATCGGTCTAGGGTTAGGCGAGGATCGAACCCTGGACTTAACAGTCCAGAGGTGAGTACCTTAACCACTGAGCTACCCTGGCCACTAGCAAAGGAAAATTTACATTATTATGACGCTTATAAAACAGCTAGATCTTCTAAAAAACTTCAAACAGGTAAAAACAAAAATCGAAAAACCAAAGAATTGACAATTACTAATAAAATAAAATACCACTGGAAATAATTACCTCTATTTAAAAAATTAAAAATATTTTTATTACAATATTAAACATTTTTAAATAAATCTTTATTTTTCGAGGAACAGAAATAATTCGAAATAATTAATTAACCCTGATACAAAAGGTACTTAAAAAAAATGATCTATTATCAACGAAATCTCTTGAAAAAACTATAAGAAATAAATTAAACAAAAAACCAGGAAAATCTTATTAGAAAGTAATCTATCAAACGGACCAATAAATTTTAGGTACGTATGTTATCAGTAAACCCCAAGGTCAAGTGGAAACAGACGATAACGCTTGTTAAAGAGATATTGCAAAGGTCATGAATAAGTAATAAAATCAAATCGATGCAATACTATTAAATCTATAGTTAGAATAATTGGAAGTTTAGTGATTTGTCATTGACAATAATAAAGGATTTAATTGGGATGGAATAATACTTTTAAAAAAAGTGAGTCATTTAATTAATCATCATTAGACAATTTGAAAGTCATTCCATTTAATAGGAAGAATATTCATAAGAGACAGTTACTATAACAATTCTTTTCTACATTAATCATTAATAATTACAAACTTCCTTCCGTTACATATAACTAGATATCAAGTTTCATCTTCATACAGTGTTGGAATAACAAAAGAACTTTTGCATCGAATTATCCAATAACAATTCGATTTTTTTTTCTTTTTAACTATAATAATCATAAAATGGAAGGTTTAAAAAACGAAAAAAAAACTTTTAATTAATTTTAAATTTGAAATTCAACAAGTTTTTTTGACTTAGTGCTGCTATCTGTCGAACATGTCAGTGATTAACTTTAAAGGAAAAATTTCACTATCGTCATCAATACAGTTCTAACAAACTACAAGTCAAAAGAGAATGTTATATATATATATATATATATATATATATATATATATATAAAATGAAAGGTCCGTGTGGACAATAAACGCTTTAACACATAGAAAAGAACACAGAAAGACACTACAGAACTCACTTCGATATTTCGACATCCGACGTCATCGGGAAGAAGTGCGAGTACTTCGCACTTCTTCCCGATGACGACGGATGTCGAAATATCGAAGTGAGTTCTGTAGTGTCTTTCTGTGTTCTTTACTATGTGTTAAAGTGTATATATATATATATATATATATATATATATATATATATAAACTTTAAATTACACAAAGCACGACACAGAAAAAAGAATAAAAAGAACACTTGTGTTCTTAAAATAACAAGTGTTCTTTTTATTCTTTTTCCTGTGTCGTGCTTTGTGTAATTTAAAGTTTTATAGTCCTTGTGGAACTTTTCTTATATTTAGTATATATATATTCACTTGATAAACGGAAAGACGATACAAACTGGACACAATAACAGCAACAGTACTGTTATATATATATATATATATATATATATATATATATGCTATTTTTCTTTTTTATCCAGATTTGATCTAGCTTCAAAAATACGACACTTTAAGCCGACGTTTCGTCTATATTTGTAGACATCTTCAGGGTTACATCAATACAGAATTTAATTACAATAACATGAAAAATATTAATTGTAATTAATACTGTTATTAATGGAGAAGATTAATTAAATTTTGTATTGATGTAGCCATGAAGAAACTAATTTTCAAAAGAACACACCGGAATAAAATCACTGAAACTTACTACTATATTTCGATGTCATCAGGAAGATAGATGTGAATCGCTCCAAAGACTGATAACGACTGGCTTGTGTTCAAAAAGAAGCACATAAAAAGTTTTTTCAGTGATTTCTTTTCTGTGTGTTCTTTTGAAAATTCTAGTTTATTCAGTTCGAAGAATCGTTTCATCGAATTGTATACGTATATATTTATATAGAACGAGTTCAAAATCGAAGAAGAGTATTATAGAGAGTAAAGAAACACACTTTCAAACTCAAATTTTCGAGCAATCCGTCTTCAAGTAGAAAAGAGAAAGGGAGACAAAGCACGTTATAAACGCAAAGGCAAGTAACCTATTAATCTGACGGTTACTTGTCGTTGCGTCTATACAACGTGCTTGGTCTCCCTTTCTCTTTCCTCCTAAAGATGGATTACCCAAAAATTTGAGTTTGTAAATTTGTGTTTCTTTCTCCTCTGTGTTACTCTTGTTCGACTTGTAACTCTTTTTTTATATATTACAGAAACCGAATCCTACCTTAGAAAAATGTCTATAATTTTGTTTGTCCAAAAATTTGTGTCACATGCAAACTCAAACACTGTTAAGTCATAGCGAGTTGAAAAATTGACAGAGATTTGTGTATTACTAACTTGAAAGCTTAGATTTGAATCGATTGGAAATTCAACTTTGAAGCGAAGTTTTGGACTTATAAGCTGTGTTTGATTACTACACAGGAATATTAACTAACAATATCTTATTTGCTACAGTATCAGGCATCTAAAAATACCTGTATATTTTTTAAATAAAAATGCAAAACAGACAGAAAATTTCTAAGGGTGAATTCCGTTCTCAAATGTATAAAACGTGAAAATAACTTGAAATGAGTCAGCTCTAATTAATATAGAGACAAAACCTGTATAGATATACAGGTATTTTTAGATACCTGATACAGTAACAAGTAGGTATTGTTAGTTGATTTTAATTGAGTTTGCGTTTATCATAATTTGCTCGCTTTACAAAAGTGAGTCCTACCTATCCGCGTAGTAAATAAGAAGTATGCCAAGATCAGGAGTGTCAAAGTCAAAATGGACGGAGGGCCACATGAAAAATGTAGCAACAAACTGAGGGCCGGACTGATCAAATGTTTATTGAATTTCTTTAAAATGACCACATATAGTGCAGTGAACGATATTGAACCTATTGAAAACCTAACAAATATATTGCGTTTTGATCGGATAAATGAAGCAAGCAGTCATTTTTAATTTTCAACAGCACAAAAGACAAATTTCCTTTATATATAAACCCCCATAACATGAACATCAAATGTTTGAAGCGGTATTATTCAAGGCAACATCAGTATATTTTCTCATTTAGACATACAGGTTTTCCAGCTAGCTCCGTGAACATGTACTTCGACTCCCACCTTGTTTGAAACCACCGGTTCTCAGTGCCCGCCTTCCGTTTTGCCATTTTTGAAGGGTATCTGAAAGTTAACTTTTCCTATTATGCTAATGACTGCTGATAAATTATGAAATGAAACCACGCTCGCTGCGTCGCCTTTGCTTTGTGGGAAATGTAGTATTGGTACGTGTAAAACTAATGCAGCCTGTGGGTCGGTTTTAATAATAAACTAATATCATCCTGCAGGCCATAGAAAACCCTCTCGCGGGCCTTGACTCTGACATATGGGGCCTAGAATAAAATCAAATTTGAGCTCAGTTATTTAAAGCAGCAAAATGTAAAAGAAACTCTAGATCTAATTACAGTTATAGACTGTATTAATAATGATATGTTCTACTGTTCTATAATAGTAGAATTATTATTACATATAATCTAATAATAATATATTCAGATATTGTTTTCTTGACCAGAAATTGACTAAAAACACTTTTTCTTCTTCTTGGAATCTGGTCAGGGTTAATATACGGGATTCCAAGAAGAAGAAAAAGTGTTTATTAATAATTTGTAGTCAAGAAAACAATACCTTATTATAAAAAGGCGAAAAGGTGATCCCGTATATCAACCCTGACCAAATTCCAAGAAGAAGAAAAAGTGTTTATTAATAATATAATTATTATATTATCTATTTCTAATAATATTTTGGAATATTGAATTTTTGTGAAATATCCGTCAAAGACGGGCACGGTTGCTAGTTATACACAAATTGTTAACAATTTGAGATAATAGTCAACATCCATGTAGTTAATAACCATCATTCACTATAAAAATGGTTTCTATCAAATATGAAGAATTGATAACAACTAATTATGGTTGACTTTCTAGATAGTCATTCCAGGTAAACAAGTTTTAACTGTCTCACAAAGGACAGCTGCTAGCAGGTTTCGAGGTCGAACAACTTAAAACTGACAAAACCCATCATTTTCAACAAAAACCAGTAATAAAATTACAAAAAGGTTTAGTTGCGACTTCTGTGTATCGTACAACAGTATATACTACTCTACTTACAATAGCTGTGTTTTATAGTGGCATTAAATTATTATAGAATGCTATTTCATATACTACTGTTCCATATAGTGATATATGTTACATACACTACTATATGGCACAGTGACCTTTCTGTTCTGTATATAGTTATTTAGAATACATTACATGGCTCAAATTGTTAACATGAAGGAATATGTTAGAACATACATACAAACACATAAATGCTATCAATCAAATGACGTTTAAAATTAAAGAAATTACTCTTATTACAGACTTATGAAGGACTGCAAGTTAACTCAGAACACTAGGGCTCCGGAGTGCAAGTTTGTTCGGCTCCTAGTTTTATTAAACAATCCACATATGATCCAAACCGGCTTATTAAAGTCTGCAAGTTAACACAGAACAGCTCCGGAGGTGCTCCGTCTAGAGCATAGCAAGTTAGTCTAGTTAACAGCTCCGTAAGTTTTACCCTTTACTAAGCAGTCCATATAACTTACAGATCTAAAGCAAACGGCATTCTGCATAGTTTACACCTTTGATAGTCTAATAGAACAATTTCTTTACACTTTACGATTACGAGATAAAAGATATTTCAATAAATAATATAGTAGTGGTGGTAGTAGGTAACACTGCAGGTTGCAATGACAGTCCCACAAGGGAACACACATAGGCCGAACATTTCGCAATGCAGACCACAGAATTTCTTCGCGATACCACAGAATAATTATTGATTCTACATTAGGAGTCCTAAATTTTAACTAACTGAATGCATTTAGAGTAGGTATCTTTAACCAGTGTCTGACACCATACAGGCTCGTGACCGAAGGTCTTAACGTCCACTCCGAGGGACGACGTGATCAGAATTATCCTCTTCTCCCGTGAATAAATCGACTACAAGAGTGGGTATCGAACCCCGGATCCACCAGTCCAGAGGCGAGCACTTTAACAACTGACCTAACCTGGCCCCCAATAAGTAATATAGTGTAAGAATATAAAACCAAATAATAAGAGATTTGATATAATAACTGAAACACGAGAATAACAATTAACAGAGTAATAATGATCGAATAATTTTATCGAGTATGGAATACGTAAGTGGGCGTAATATGAGATTATAATACTGACACATTAAAGATATCGTTCCTCATTATCTTATCTCAAAATAATCTCTAATAAATGATAAGTTTTTATATAGGTCATGCAGTTCTGCTACTAATAAAAGTAATTAAAGTTGCATATCTCATTATTTAATATTATAAAATACTAGCAAACGTGCCCGTCTTTGACGGGTACTTTTTCAAAAATTCGTAGATGATACATGGTATTACAAAAGATCATTAGAAATTATAGAATAGAAGTGTCGTAACATGAAATTTGTTACTGCTACTAAATTGCTGCATAATTGGTCTCCCTACTTTAAGTTTTTACTCATATCTGTGAAGTTGACCCAAGACAGCTTAAAAGTCCATAACTTCGCTTCTACGTTGAATTTTCAACCCACTCAAAGCTTAGATTTTAAGTTAGACACATACAAACCTACTTACAAAGTTTCAGCTCACTATGTCCTATGGTGGCTAAGTTTACTTGTGACAAAAGTTTGCGGACAAACCGACAGAAATTTTTCTAAGGGTGGATTCGGTTTCTCTAATGTATGAAACGTAAAGAAACCTTAAAATGAGTTAGTTCTAAGCAATGTACAGACAAAATCATTATTTCATTTATGTAGATGAATCAGCAATTTACTTATTGAAATTGAATTGACAACAAAAGATTAATTACTGGAGACTAAAATTATATACAGGTACTCCTCGTTTAACGACGGTAATTCGGATCAACGAGGCCGTCTTTAAGACCGAAATCGTCGTAAAACGAATACATATATCAGTCAAGAAGCTCGTAGTTAGCATACTCTACACTCTTTTTACTTTACTATAAGTACAGTATAGTGATCGTAAAAAAATTCGATCTCGAGATTTTGACGTGTCTCTCAGGTAGTTTTACGTACCTGAGTTTTATGTACGTGTGATACTCACACATGCATTCCTCTCTTCTTCTATCACTTTCCATCTCTCTCCCTCCGTTTCTCTCTCACTCTCACTCTCTCTCTCTCTGCATTCATACAGATTCTGTCTATCATATCATATCATCACACATCATCACAAACACACACTTCATCCTACACTCTACTCACCTTACACTCACTCTACTCACTCACTCCTTTGATAAATAAACAGTTGTAAATGACGTTTTGCTTCTCTCTCTCTCATCTCTCTCTCTCCTTCTCTCTCACTCTCCTCTTTCTCTCTCCTTTGCATCTCATACAGATCTCTCTCATCCCTCTCCACTCATTCTCTCTCACTCACATCACATCATCCTCTACTCATTGCATTCATACAGATTCTGTCTATCACACACACACACTCTTTCACCCTTACACTCACTCACTTGCTCACTTACTCACTCACTCCTTTGATAAATAAACAGTTGTAAATGACGTTTTGCTTCTCTCTCTCTCTCTCTCTCTCTCTCCCTCTCCCTCTCATTTCTCTCTTTCTCTCTCTTCTCTCTCTCTCTCTCTTGCATTCATACAGATTCTGTCTATCACACACACACCCTTACACTCACTCACTTACTCACTCACTCCTTTGATAAATAAACAGTTGTAAATGACGTTTTGCTTCTCTCTCTCTCTCTCCTCCCTCCGTTTCTCTCTCACTCTCTCTATCTCTCTCTTTGCATTCATACTTCTTCAATCTCCACACCCCTCCTTTCACTCCTCTCACTCACTCACTCTCTCTCTCTCTCTACTCACTCCTTTGCATAATAACATTTAAATGACGTTTTCTTCTCTCACCTCTCTCTTTTTCATCAACAATCTGTCTATCACACACACACACACTACATACTCTTTCACCCTTACACTCACTCACTTACTCACTCACTCCTTTGATAAATAAACAGTTATAAATGACGTTCTGTCGATGAATCAAAGCCAGTGATGAGTCGCGATGATGCTCGACTTGTCAGGGTGGTGGTTGTGTAATACTGCCAAGATTACCTACTTGTGTAATTAAGTTGACCTTGATTAGTAATGCCCGCATCAGAGTGTTGCAAGCATTATATTTCAAGGTCAAAGCCACATAACGATTGAAAACGTCATTGCATGCCCTCCTCCTTTAATCATATACGATAGCGAATTAAAAAACAAAAAGCGGCTTACACTCAACATGAACATAAGTCAACTTTTTATCATTCCCATTGACTCATTTCTATGTTAATTGATAGATGGACTAAAGCACAAAATGTGACCCATCACTCAATTAACAAGTGGCATAACTTTAAACTCGATGAGACAAAAATTAAAAATCTGGAGTGGCCTACACTCAACTTTACTATAAGTAAACTTAATATCATACTTCTTGGATATATAATATATAATATTCCAGTTAGGTATAATATAAACGTCTAAATGGGATATGTATATTACTCTTTAATTCCTGGAGGTAGTACAAATAGTAATTGATCGACTTATCAATACATATGCTAATTTTTATGTATCACATCACTGATGCATATAATATCATTAGCATAACAACAGCAGCAATAACATTTTTGAAAAGCGAAAAGGTAGATTTCGTGTTACGAAATTATCTCTTTCAGGAGAACATGAGTTTTGTTCCAGTAGCCAGTGGATGTCTTACATACTTTACCAGACCTCCTTCTACATTGAATATTTAAGACAAATTTTCTCATTTAAAACTTGAAAATATTACTATTTTATCTGAAAAATGTCAGAAACATCTAAAAAAAATGTCTTTTTAACAACATTTTTAATTACGATGTAGGATAATTACATTCATTATTTTCTAAAATGGAAATATTTTATTTTATTATACAAAAAAAATATTTTCTATAATTTTTATTATTTTCTAAAAATAAATAATAAAAAAGTGTATTAGATAATAAAAAGTTAGATTTCACTTGTTATTATCTCATACAATTTTTTATTTGTTATTATTTAATTATTTTATTAATATTATTATATGTATTCTCCGTATTATTTTATTCTTTTATATATTTTTAATAATGCTTAGTAACCTTAACTTTATTTTATGAATCATTTCCACTGTTCATCCCTCTGTTTTTCTTTTATTTATTATTTTTTATTCGCTGTGAAAGGGCGCGAATGAGGCAACATTGTTGGTCTCCAACCATCTCTGAACCAGTGCGCTTGGTTTCCCTCTCTTATTTCTGCTGAAGGCGGTTCAAACAGACAATTAGAGACTGTAAGTATGTCCTTTTAATTTCACTATGTTTCTTCATCTGCATTAAACTTTATTTGTCTCGAAACGCATTTTTATGATAAAATTAGGACTGGGAATTAATCGCGTTAATTATCGCGATTAACGTATTAATTTTTTATACGATTAATTTATTTAATCGACGATTAAAAATTAATCGTAACTTGACTGATTTGTAATCAGGGTTGACAAACCATTCAATCACGCACTATAATATAATAAATTAATATAGGCTAAAAGTAGCCTACAGGCAAAGTGCAGTAGACCCATAAGATATTAACTATACCAGGGCTTCTTAAACTGTGGGTCGCGACCCCCAGGGGGGTCGCGAGACTACTGAAAGGGGGTCGCAAAGATCTGATACTTTTCAATCATTATAAATAAAATTTTAAAATTAGTATACACATTACGTACAAATATAAATACAAATAAAAAACATACAAAATACTATCCATATTTTATGTACATTGTAAAATAGTACGATATTACATCTACATCTACGGTTAATATGTAATTAATCTATGGTTAATGGAGGAGGGGGTCGTTTAAAATTTCCTAAGCTTGAAGGGGGTCGCTATATAAAAAAGTTTAAGAAGCCCTGAACTATACTACTGATACAGACAGAAGGACCCTAAGATTCGGCTAGACTGCACTCTGGAAGAGTTTGACCGATGATATCCCAAATTCAGTGTCTTCTATTAACCCGTTCAGTACAGCTGACGCACGTCATAATTATCGTAAAAAAACACGCAAAAACACGGGGTTTTGCTAATATTGCAGGATTTTCAACTCCTATTATCTCAGAGACTACTAGACAGATATCAAAACGGCTTGCACAGTTAGAATGTCATTATTTCCTTTATAACATATTAGAAAATGACACGTCTATTTCGAATAAGTAATAGAATATTTTGTCTTTCATCATATACATTTCCAATTTAGGGGTAATGGTGATTTACATAATTAATATTAGAACTATAATATACCGTCTTACCTTGTACACTGCTGCTGTAGCTCTCGGACCGGTTTCGGGTGTCACCCATCTTCAACAAGAAATCAGATCATTCCTTGTTGAAGATGAGTGACACCCGAAACCGGTCCGAGAGCTACAGCAGCAGTGTACAAGGTAAGACGGTTTATTATAGTTTTAATATTGATAATACTAACCTCTGTGGTAATGACGAAATGAATGGATTTACATAATGGTGAAAAATGTACATAAAATTACAATCAATGTAGTTACACAATAAAAGTATCGAATGAGCTCGAAAGATAACAAATTTAGTTATCCTGCCATGATGCGTAACTTTACTAGCTAATATAAAATAAATAAATAAACATTAAAAATAAACTAGCCAAAAACGTTGCTAGGATTAAAATTGCTACAATATTGTTAGGGTTGTATTGTTAAATATTAGCTGCTATTTTCACTCAGTTTTTCTTTGTAATCTTTAAGTTTTTTAACCGTTTTGGATTTAAATAAATTATTATTGTATCGAAAACCAAACTTGTTTGAATTTTCAATGATATTGGACAATAGTTGAAACAAAAAATTACAATTAAAAGTTGAATCGTTGAAACAAAGTTGCAACAATAGTTGAAACAAAAATATTACGAATTAAAGGTTAGGTTAACGCACGATTAACATTTTTAATCGCGATTAATCGCACGTTAACCTAACTTTTAATTGTAATTTTTTGTTTCAACTATTGTTGCAACTTTTATTTCAAAGATTCAACTTTTAATTGTAATTTTTTGTTTCAACTATTGTCGGAACTTTTGTTTCAACGATTGAAATTTTTAATCGTGCGATTAATCGCGATTAGCTCATCAAAGAAAAAAAAGAAAAACGGACGGACCATTTTACAAACTACTAAAATTGGTAACATAAAATCTACCATGTTATATCGGTTTTCAGTTTATATAAGAAATGCCATATGTTGAACATTAAAAAGTTTTGAACAAATTATTATTTAAGTCTTGAAACTGTAGGAGTGACATAAGGAGGAGAATAATGAACATTCAAAGTTTGCAGAAAAATAATCAACGAGGAAAAAGTTAATCGCAATAAATTATCAGGGACATTGATGCACACATTATGTAAAATTACTTGAAAACAATCTCAATACGTAACATTGTCGCCAAGGACAAGTTATACATTCTGATGCTATTAAAATAAAAAAAAAAACTGATTAACATTTTGAGATAAATAAAAAAAATTCAAGTAAAAAACATATTGATTTTAAAATGATCTCATATTGCCTTAAGGAAACATGAGACATTGCAAAGAATGTAATTATACCAATGGACTTATCTTGCGTGATTGACAGGGCATGAAAGCATTTCACAAGACTGGACAATTCACTTGTGTAATCCACAATAACTTATTATTACTCATTACTTGCATAATTAAGTTTTTTTAAATATGCTTGTCATGTTTATTTAATCATTCCAATTTAAACCCGAGTTATTAATTTATAATTACTCATTATAAATAATTACTTGCATAAGCGAATCTTTGTAAATATTCTTGTCATGTTTATTCATTAATCCAATTTAAACTTAAATAATAAGTAATTAGCTATTTATTAATGTTCACTTGCATAATTTAATGTTTTAAATCTGTTTATCTTGCATTCACAATGTCATTGCGAATCTCAACAACTGTCTAGATCAGTTCAGTTCATTCAGTCACAGTGTTCAGTTCAAACTAAACAGTTGTTGGAATTCGCAAATTGTTTTGTTTTAAAAAAAATCTCTTATGTAATATTTATATGTTAGTGTATAAATAAACGTTATACCATATAATTAGTACTTACTGTAAAACGTATAACGATAAATACGACAATAATCATTTAATTGCTACGAGACACTTAATCTAACTTACAAGTATAGACATCTAGAAAACCATTTTTTTTTCATTGTTTAAACCGATCCCCTAGTGGTTGATAACGTCAGCCGTTTACCGGCTTTTCGATTGATCGGTGATTCTGCATTGGGAGTCTTAATTTTTGCTTATACGAGTACTTGACATCGTATAGGCTCGGGACCGACGGCTTAACGTCCTCTCCGAGGGACGACGTACTCAGATTTATTCACCTCCAGCGTGAATAAATGGAGGACCAGGTGGGGATCGAACCCCGGACTATCAGCCCACTATCTCTATTGAGAGTAGGGATCTTTAACGAGTGTCTGACATCGAACAGGATCGAGACCGACGGCTTAACGTCATCTCCGAGAGACGACGTACTCAGATTTATTCACCTCCAGCGTGAATAAATGGAGGACCAGGTGGGGATCGAACCCCGGACTATCAGCCCACTATCTCTATTGAGAGTAGGGATCTTTAACGAGTGTCTGACATCGAACAGGATCGAGACCGACGGCTTAACGTCATCTCCGAGAGACGACGTACTCAGATTTATTCACCTCCAGCGTGAATAAATGGAGGACCAGGTGGGGATCGAACCCCGGACTATCAGCCCACTATCTCTATTGAGAGTAGGGATCTTTAACGAGTGCCTGACATCGAACAGGATCGAGACCGACGGCTTAACGTCCTCTCCGAGGGACGACGTGCTCAGATTTATACACTTCCCGTGTGAATAAATCGATCATTGAGCTAGATTGGCTCTATAGAATACAATACAATAAGTATAGAAAACGAAAAGGGTAAAATATTGTTATTTACATTGTAAAGACATAATTACATATAATACATTTAGAACATATGTATAACTATAATTATAAATCCTAAATGTAATTTAAATATAGTTTTCTCAATTGGTTTTTCTTGATTGTAGTATTAAAGGTTTGTTCTTGTTTTCTAGCCACACTGAGGCTTCTACTTGAGTGCTAATCGACAGGGGTGACACGACACGGACTGTACGGCCATACTAACGGTCACAAGCTTCAGTTCTGTTATAACAGCTTTACAGTACGGTACTCAGGTTAGGGCGAGGCACGTGACAGGTCTGAATATACAGAGGGGGAGGAGTCCTTAGTTTTGCCTTACTGAAGTTTATAAAAGTATGGGCTCTTTAAGAGGGCCAGATTAGCTCAGTGGTTAACGTGCTCGCCTCTGGGCTGGTAGTCCGGGGTTCGATCCCCATCTGGCCCTCGATTTATTCACGCAGTAGGTGAATAAATCTGAGTACGTAGCCCTCGGAGAAGACGCTAAGCCGTCGGTACCGATCCTGTACGATGTCAGGTAGTTGTTAAAGATCCCTACTCGAAATGAACTTGACTTAGGAAAAATTTAGGACTCCCAATGTAGAATCTGTAGAATCACCGATCAAACAAAAAGCCGGTAAACGGCTGACGTTATCACCCACTAGGGGATCGGTTTAAACAATAAAAAAATCTTTGTTATATATAAAAAGCTTTTTCACAAAAACAGTTTATGTTTTTTAACGTGGAGCCCTTTCGCCATGTCACATGAGGAACCAACCGTTTCCTCACGTATGAGACAAAACGAAACAGTCCTCGTGAAGTGTCCAAGATGTACCTCACGGAGGTGAGCTTCCTCGACGTACATCAACACAAGCTATAAAACATAAGTCTGGTAGTCTCTAGGAGACTGATGGTTACTGGATAAAAGAGATAAACAATAATTACACGTGAAAAACGAAAAGGAGAGGACGTTAAGTTATAGGTCCCGAGCCTGTACGATGTCAGGTACTTGTTAAAGATCCTCCACTCTAAATACACTTAGGTCAGGCAAAATTTACGATTCCCAATATAGAATGTTCATTGTATGGTATTACAAAAGGGCCAATGTTTGACCTATATGTGTTCTCTTGTGGGCAACCAAACATATGTTCAATTCTGGAATACGAAAGGCAGATACGCTGCCACTGGACTACACGTGAGGAGTTCAATACCCAGGGAGTTGAATAAATCTGAGCACATTGTCCCTAGGAGAAGACGTTAAGCTATAGGTCCCGAGCCTGTACGATATCGTTAAAGATCTTCCACTCTAAATACACTTAAGTTAGGCTAAATTTACAACTCTCAATGTAGAATGTTCATTGTGTGGTATCACAAAGGGCCAATGTTCAGCCTTTGTGTGTTTCCTTGTAAGACTGACTGCCACTGTAACTAAACCTAAGTTAAATTCAGGAATACTAACGGAACTACTAGACCACACGTAACCCCGTTCTTGAACACGTAAACAATAACAATTAGTATATTGTTATAAACACATAATAATAGCAAATAAATCAGGAAATAATTTATATTAAGTGAATTCAGCTTTGAGCTATATAATATATCAACACCTCTTGGATATGGGAAAGATGAGTTTGATAAAATTCTCCGTAACGGTTACCAGACGCTTTGTCGTCTGCGTATCGACCTGAGTAAACAAACCAGTTGTAAAGACTACGCCTATCTCTCAATCCCTGATAAGATAGACTATAATTCATTTTCTCATTATATCGCTGTTATCTAAAATACTGGAAAAAAAACACGGCTTATGAGGAAAAGGAGAAAGACTGCACATGAGGCCTTTGACAGACAGTTTCTTTCGATTAGTCTATAATACTCTTTTAGTACCCGGAATATTTAGATGGTTCTCTCTTTAATCATATAGTTAATACGTGGTGGAGGGGCCAGAGAGAAGATCGAACCCTGAATCTAACAATCCAGAGGTGAGCATGCAAGCCACTGGGCTACCCTGGATCCTCTGATCAGGCTAAACGAACTATTCAACGTCAACCAAAAAGCTATTGATTATAAATTTGTTCTAAATGTTTAGACACTGTGGGTCAGTCATCTACTTATGTATGCAAACAACCTGTTATGAAAGAAAATCATCCTTGGGGTATCTACTGTACTAAATCTACACAAATGAAAAGAAACATGTCTGTACACTGCTTAGAACTCACTCATTTCAAGTTATCTTTACGTTTTATACATTAGACAACCGAATCTAACCTTACAAAAATCTCTGTCTGTTTCGTTTGTCAAAAAATTTTCTTTGAAGCAAATTCAGCATAAGTCATAGCGAGCTGAAACTTTAACAGTAGATTTAAGTATGTCAAACTTAAAAGCTATGATATGAATGGATTGGAAATTCAACTTAAAAGCAAAGTTATGGACTTTTAAGCTGTGCTTGGCTAGCTATACAGATATACAGTCAACGTCCAAACCACAATAAAAAAAATAAGAAAAAAGTTCGGACGTTCATCGTTGTGTCACGTGTTCATTGTGAAATCTTGTTACAGCTATAAGGTATATAGCTAAAAATATACAGGTATTTTTACTGTAACAAGTAGGTATTGTTAGTTGTTTTTAATGTCATTTCCGTTTATCATAATTTGCTCTCTTTAAAAAAGTGAGTCCTACTTACCTGCGTAAGAAAAAAATGTATGACTAGAATAAAATCAAATTTGAGCTCAATATCTAAAGCTGCAAAACGTAAAAGAAACTCCAGATCTAATGACAGTTATGGACTGAACTAATAATGATATTTTCTACTATTCTTTATTTCTAATAATATTTTGGAATACCACACATCACCTTTGAATTATTGTAAAATACCCGCAATCCGAGGAGCACGTCTGCTAGTATTTATTTTCTTCTAACACACTTCCATAGCCGGGCTCCGTAGTTTGAAATATATAGGCAATTCTCTGGCTTACTTTCATTCATTTTACGTTCTCCCGATTTTACGTTCAAAATTTTAATATAAAAATCTGGAGTGGCCTACACTCAACTTTACTATAAGAAAACATAATAAGAAACTCATTAACCACCAACTGATGTTTTGTGCTCTTTACATTTAATCAGTATGTGTCATTTGTTTAATTTGACTGTATTTACTTTATTAGTTATTAGAATCGTGAACATGACATCTAATAACAATGATTTATGATAATGACATTGACAATGATAACAATGACTTCTGAAACTCATCGGACTCGTAGGCTCTGCAGTCATACTGTTGTAACAACATATGACATACTGTTGGCATGCCATTGTTCTAACTCAATTTAACATCAGATTTTATGTTCATTAATGACCCTTATAATTGTAAATAGAGAAGTATTCGTCACTTCTATAGCTTTAGGTAAGATCTGATAGAAATCTTTGTCCATTCTGAGATGATTGATCGAATACAGATATAATGTGATCGAGGGTTTCTACCTCTTCTAGCCACAGAGTTTGAATTCTTTGTATGATGTCAAATACAGCTTCCATTCATAGTAATAAAGTAAATAATTTAAATGTAACAAAACAAAATAAGAGAAAAAAATAAAAGATAGCATTTTTTAATGAAATTACTAAGGCAAATTATGAAAAATAGGTATAACTAATAAACTAAATAAATGTTTTCAAAGATATTAAAATACGTTTCTTGAATTATCTTATACAAATAATCATATTGATTCAGAATTATTCAAAACTCAATAGGTGAACTTTTGCATTATGTACATGGTGTTAATTAAGTATTTTATTTTCCTGGTGAAGTGAAAATAAATATAAATTACACAGACTTATAGAAGAATTAGCAAAACAAGAATGGTTTAAAAATAATATAAATGATGTTAATAGCGTAGGTAGTCTAAATAACAATTAATGCACTTGTAATATTGAAAAGAAAATTAATACAATATTTCCACTGACCTTATGATATTCAATACCTTCTGTATTCTTGCATTGTCATTTAATCAACGTAAACTCATATTTAAAACATATATTAAACTAAATATTTCAATGAATGTACTCTTTTAAACCCAGATATTAAACTAAATTTCTCAATAATATCACATTTGAATTAATTTCAAACTGTTACAAATAACATGGACTTCGAATAGAAACGCAATTAAAAATTAAAATGAGGTGAAAAAATGAGAGCCAATGATTGGTCGAAATAGAAAAGACATGCACATTATGTACTGTTGGCGGGAAATGAAGGGACTTCATTCTGCGTGAATAATTATTTATATACTAAATAGAGACCTATGATTCTTAAGTTGTATTGAATTCAACAATTTTAAAAATTTCTTTTCACCCAGTTTATACTTTGATAAGAGGAGCTTTGTTTTACTGGCATTATTTAATTTTATGGATTCCGTATTATAAAGTTTTCGTTTTATTTGTACCAAATCGTATAACATTGTAACAAATCTGGAGTAGCCTGCACTTAAGTTTGCTATAAGTAAAAAAAAATACCGAACTAATTTACAACATAATGATTTTTGCCTCCTCAATAGCATTCACATGCAATCATAGATTAAGATTTTTACATTTTTCTGAAAAAATACATTTTTATTGTTTTAAAAATTTGAAATTTCTTTCGTTTACTTCTTTAATGAAGTCATGAATATGCACTTTAAATCGCTGTCTTAAGGTCCTATCTCATTATCCAATATAGTGGTGTCTAAAATCATTGCATCTTATTCTCTAAAGTACATTTTAATTTATTAAAATCACTATTTAAAGGAAACTGGAGTGGCCTGCACTCAACTTTACTATAAGTAAACTTAATATAAATGTTCTTGGGTATATAATATATAATGTCTCATTTAAGCATAATGTAAAAATTTAAATGGGAGATGTTTATTAGTCTTTGTTTTCTGAGCTAGTACAGATAGTGATTGATCGATTTATCAATATATAAGCTTATTTTTGTACATCCCACAGCTGATACAAATAATCTCATTAGTATAACTACAGCAGTAATAACGTTTTTGAAAAGCCAAACTGAAAATTTCTTGACACGAAATGATCTCCTACAAGAGGACATGGCCTTTATTAAAATAATAGCCTGTGGTTTTCTTATATCGTTTACTTCACCTCCTTCTTCATAGAATATTTAAGTAAATTTTCAAATTTAAATCAGAAAAATACCCTTATTTTCTCTGAAAAACATCATAAACATTTAAGAAAAATGTCGTTTTAATAAACATCGTCAAAAATGTCGTGATTGAAGGTCATATCAATATATAAGCTTATTTTTGTACATCACACAGCTGATGCAAATAATTTCATTAGTATAACTACAGCAGTAATAACATTTTTGAAAAACCAACGTGAACATTTCTTGATACGAAATATTCTCCTACAAGAGAACATGGCTTTTGTTCAAATAGCCAGTGGATTTCTTACATCGTTTACTTGACATCCTTCTACATTGAATATTAAAGTAAAATTTTCAAACAGGAAAATACCCTTTTTTTCTCTGAAAAACAACATAAACAGCGAAGAAAAAATGTTGTTTTAAGATGATTTATAATTAAAGATGTAGGATAATTACATTTATTAATCTCTAAACGAAAGATTTCAATTTTGAATTATCTTTTACATTTTTGATTTTTTATAGAATTATTATACTGGAAATTATTAACTTCTTAGTATTTAATAAGATCATTTTCTTTCTCCTTTGTCAAATAACATATATACAATTTTTTTCTGAGTGAGTGTTATCATTTTCCTGCACAATATTACTCCTCTTACATCTCATATTAGTAAATATATTCGACGTTATCACCCGCTAGGAGATCGGTTTAAACAATAAAAAAAAAAAAGAAATTAAATACAAAAATAAGTACTTATAGAAAGATGAACTCTATGGATTTTGGCTGAAATTGCTACACTTTTGTATAATCGAAAAAAAAATGGTAAAACTACTAAAACTAGAATATTGAAATTTTAAATAAACTAAAAATAACTAGAGTAGTAGGTCATGAAAAATGTTTCAACAATTGTTAACTATTGGAAGAGGCGTTAGAACTTGATTTTAGTGGATTATACAATCTTTAAACTATTAAACTATCAATCGTGAAATTAGAATGAAAAATTAAACACCTGATGAAATAATTATAATATTAATAAGGCGATGATGAAACGGCAGAGTCATGATAAGTGAGAATGCTTGAAACCCGATTCCATTGTGCCAGTAATCACTAATAATTAAAATTATTTACAGTCATGCATATTTATTGACAATAATGAAATCGTAATTGTTCTATGATGAGGAAATAATAGCTATAAATAATTATCTTAATTCATTAATTAAGATTTATGCATGAATTAGAAATAATGAAAAGTTAGAATTAATAATAAAAAATTAATAAGATATTAAATATTAATAAGAAATAATAATATTTAAAATGAAAAGTCATAATAAATAATGAATTAAATGTCATGGATTTAAAAGAAAGAGTTAAAAACAATCTCAATTTGAATATTTATAGGAAACAACTATGTTGACGGAACTAAACACAAGTCATCTATTGATCCTTTACAAAAAAAAAGAAATGCATACTCGTATGTTTGGGTTGGTCCAGTAAAGGTTGTTTTCACGGACTTTAATGATTATTATTAATGATTAAGTAGAATGAAAACATTCTACAAGTCATTAGCAAGTTTTAAAATGTTAGTATAATAAAAAAAACAACAAATTATAATAAAACCTTCAGCAATAGGAAATACGCGTCTCCAGGTAAGGTTAGGTTGCACTGGCGATTCCACAAGGGAACGAAAATACATAGGCCGAACATTGTTCGTTTGCGATACCACACAATGAAGATTGATTGTACATTGGGACAATCTATAAGTAGAAAAGTCCTAAATTTTGTCTACCTCAAGTGTTTTAACCAGTACCTGACATCGAAGAGGCTCGGGACCAACGGCTTAATATCATCTCTGAGGAACGAGTATATGCCCCAAACAAACATTTTTAAATTACTTAATTAATACAACCTAAAGATAGGTTTCAAACAAATAATAGGTAAAATAGTGGAATATAAGACTGATAAAGACGATAAAAACGGAGTATATAAACTGAAAGGTAAATATTGTCAATATGTAAACGCAGGACAAACAGAAAGAGCTTTAAAACAAAGATTTAAAAAGAAATCTTAAAGACAATTTCAATAATATGATCAAAATGAACTATGCTAATGATTTATCTAAACATGGATATGAAGGAGACAGCATGGACAATTCATGGACTTACAAGGGACCGACAGTTCAACGACCTCTCCGAATTTTCGAAAAAACTCAAGTTTGTTTTTCATCTTCCATGTGAATAAATCAAGAACCAGAGTAAGCATTGAACCTGAGATCTACCAGTCCGGAGACGAGCATGCAATCTGTTGGGCTATTCTGACAACCTTTTGCTCATATTACTACTGATTTTAATAATTAATCTCGTATATTTTTCAATAGTGCTCCAGGTTAACTGTAACGTGCTTGTCTCTGGTACATACAGAGTTCAATAAACACTCTGGTACGATAATTCATTCACGCGGAAGGTGAATAAATGTGAGCATACCATCTCTCGGAAAGGTTATTAAGCCATCGGCCCCGAGCCTGGCCGAAGTCAGTTACTCGTTAAATACCCCAATCTAAATACATTTGGGATAGAAAAATTGCAGTACTTCCAATGTAATATCAATTTTCATTTTATGGTATCACAAAGGGCCAATGTTCGGCCTATGTGTATTCCTTTGTAGGACTGCCACTGAAACCTAAACTAACCTAAATTTTCCTAGCTGAAGTATATTTGACTAGGGATCTTTAACCTGATATTCAGGTTAACAGGTTTATTTATCCGACGATAATCGGCACTTACAATTCAACAATCCTTTCTGAGGGACGACGATCTCAGATTTTTGTTAATTTTTATTTTTTATTTTTGTTTCCCTTGTGAATATATCGAGGGCCAGAGTGAGTGTCGAACCCTGGATCTTCCAGGCATGAAGTGAGCGCATAAACCATTGAGCTACTCTGACCCCCGTTTATTCATATTAATATTATTAATTAATTACCTTAATTAATAATTAATCTCGTATATTTTTCAATTCCATCGTTATTAACAATTCTAATCATAATAATATAAATTTGCTTATATTCAATCTATTTGCTCAATTACCACTGTTATTAATAACTATAAGCTCATAATATTCCGAAGCTCGTATTACTACGTTATTAATAATTGTAATCTCGTAATTGCAAATGATGATGAAGAAGAAGAGGAGTGAGGATTCAGAAATCCTGAATAAAATTCTAGTTAATTATTATAGTGTGCTAGAAAAAAAAAAACCTAAACGATGAACAAAAAAACACTCCAATTCCTATGAAAGGTAAAAAAAAAAATGCAGTGAATTTGAAATTGTGATATGAAGGAGTAAAAACCTGATTAATACTGACCTTCGACTGAGTCCACTTTAGATATTAACCGGGTAGCCTTAATTAAGTATTCCAACAAAAATACCGGCAATTTGAAGCCACAGCGAAACATTACGCAAGTATTAATGGCTATTATCTAACAGTTTTGTCTTTGACTAAGAAAATTAGGTTAATCGTCACAAATAAACAATTATATATATATAACAAATTCAATAATATATCAACCGTTGGATAGAATAGGTTTATAATGTAATCGGGTACTGAGAGTTTGATTTTGATCCTGGAAAATTGACCGAATCCCGATTAAATTATACACACACACACACACACACACACACACACATATATATATATATATATATATATATATATATATATATATATATATAAATGAAAAAAGACAACAAATAGAAGAAGCGAGAAAACTTACTGGGTCGATATTTCGAACTGAAGTTCGTCGTCAGGGAGAAGAAGGGAAGAAGAAGGGAAGAGGAAGAGGCACGTGCGTCCACTCGTACAAGCAGAGGGCTACTGGGGGCTCCAGGCGGCGGTCACCAGTTGTAGTATATATATATATATTGATAAAAGTATCGACCGTGGAATAGAAACAAAACTATAGTTCATCGGGACTCGGTCAGTTTTTCAGGTTCAAATTAAACTCTCATTGCTAACGTTTCGTTTTTTATTTAAAACCTTTTTCATAGGTAGAAGTATAAATTTTGAAACAGAAAAACTAAGTATTACATTAAAAATTATTTTACAAAGAAAAATAGTAGGTGGATTTTAACAACAACTGTAGTCTGAACAACATTCAGACAACAGCAGGAAACCTAATTCGTTTTTCTCAAATTTTGAGTGAAATATATATATATAATATATATAGGTGTATAATGTAATCAGGATTCGGTCAATTTTCCAGGATCAAAATCAAACTCTCAATGCCGACGTTTTCGTTTTATTTCAAACCTTTTTCATAGGCCTACAAACAAAGGATGACAAGAAATCATATATAAACATCAACATATAACTAACATCAAAATGGAATATTACAGTTGTGAAAAAACAAAAATATATATACAAGTAGAAGTAATAGAAAAGCAATAAACATTTTTATGACTTACAGAAGTCAGAATTTTTGAATTAGAAAAATTCTGACTTCTGTAAGTTCATAAAAATGTTTATTGCTTTTCTATTACTTCTACTTGTATATATATTTTTGTTTTTTCACAACTGTAATATTCCATTTTGATGTTAGTTATATGTTGATATGTTGACGGAGACCCAACCGTCTCCAACCGTCTCTGGACCAGTACGCTTGGTTTCTCTCTCTTATCTCTCCTGAAGACGGTTCAAACCGAAAATTAGAGACTGTAAGTGTGTTCTTTTGATTTTTCTATGTTCCTTTTTCTATATTGAACTAATATATGCATAAACTAAGGTTTATCGGAACTCGGTCAGTCTTCAGGTTCAAATTAAACTCTCATTTCCAACGTTTCGGTCTTTATTTAAGGCAGCAACCCGGAAGGAGAAGAGAAGAAAAGGATATTTGCTCAGCTGGAAACAGCAACTCCATGCAGTTTGCTAGCAGATGCACCGCCAGCAAATGACGGTTCTATTGAAATAAAATTCAAATTCAACTAAACCGAACCTCGATAAAGAAGAATAGAGTTGATATGTGGTCAAGATAAGAACACATGGTATATATATATATATATATATAATGATCAAACAACAATCAGAAATGGAAAAAAGACTAAGATCTTTCAACCGTAACAAGCTATCTTCGTCAGAGTCAAAAACCCAACAGAAACACTAGATGCAGAAACATCATGGAGAAGGGTTGAGAAGAATTCCATTGTTTTCCCCATTTCTTATTGTGGTTTCATCATTGATTGTTATTTCACCTGTTTATCGTGATATCTTTTTATCGATGTATATAAAGCAATATCTTACAACAAACACGTGAAGTAGAAATCAACGTCAAAATTACAGTAAGAAATCAGGTAAAAGACTAAGATCATTCAACCATAAAAAGCGGTCTTCGTCAGAGTCAAAAACCCAACAGAAACACTAGATGCAGAAACATCATGGAGAAGGGTTGAGAAGAATTCCATTGTTTTCCCCATTTCTTATTGTGGTTTCATCATTGATTGTTATTTCACCTGTTTATCGTGATATCTTTTTATCGATGTATATAAAGCAATATCTTACAACAAACACGTGAAGTAGAAATCAACGTCAAAATTACAGTAAGAAATCAGGTAAAAGACTAAGATCATTCAACCATAAAAAGCGGTCTTCGTCAGAGTCAAATCTAACCTGTTGAGATTTAACTCTGACAAAGACCGCTTGTTACGATTAAAAGATCTTACTGTTTTTTTCTGATTTCTTATTGTGGTTTGGACGTTGATATATATTTATATATACATAAATAAAGAGTCAGTTGGGTTTTTGACTCTGACGAAGACCGCTTGTTACGGTTGAAAGATCTTAGTCTTGTTTTCTCATTTCTTATTGTGGTTTGATCATTTATATATACATACTCGTATGGATTGAATAACCGCAATGAATAAAATATATATTATTTACAATGCTCTAAGGCCTTTCGTCATAACATCATCACAGAGCTAAATGAACTAAAACAAAAATATAATAACAAGTTAACCTGGTTGATTGAAGTCTTCAGGATTGCTGGCATCCCTGTCTGAATTTAATGCTCCTAAATTTGAAGGAGTCTTGATCTGCTTACTTATTCTTTTTATCAATATTTCATCCAATTGGTAAAGACCAGAACTATTGTTCAATAATTTTCCATAAAAGTTCTTTACGAGTGCACTTTCAATAATATACCTTTTTCTTTGTGAAGGGACAAAAATTAATTCATTAGCTTTGTCCCAATTTATTGTATGATTTTTGTTACTTACAAGTATGAAGAAGGCACTCTTTTCATCTTTCCGTCTCATTGAATAGTTACTTACAAGTATGAACAAGGCACTCTTTTCATCTTTCCGTCTCATTGAATAGTTACTTACAAGTATGAACAAGGCACCCTTTTCATCTTTCTGTCTCATTGAATTGTTACTTACAAGTATGAACAAGGCACTCTTTTCATCTTTCTGTCTCATTGAATAGTTACTTACAAGTATGAACAAGGCACCCTTTTCATCTTTCTGTCTCATTGAATTGTTACTTACAAGTATGAACAAGGCACTCTTTTCATCTTTCCGTCTCATTGAATTGTTACTTACAAGTATGAAGAAGGCACCCTTTTCATCTTTCTGTCTCATTGAATTGTTACTTACAAGTATGAAGAAGGCACCCTTTTCATCTTTCCGTCTCATTGAATTGTTACTTACAAGTATGAACAAGGCACTCTTTTCATCTTTCCTTCTGATTGAATATTTGTGTTGTTTTAGTCTTGTAAGGGTGTTGTTTTAATCTTGTAAGGAGACCTTTACTCGTCCGTCCAATATAAGACATTTCGCAATCAGCACAAAGTATCCTATATATACACTACAATCCCCCCCCAAAGATGCTAAGTCAGAGCCCGACCCGACCCCACCCGAAATTCGGGCCAGGCCGGGCCCAAAATGTCAATTATTACGTTCGGTTCGGGTCGGACTCTGGCTTCTTTCTCGTTAGCTTTTTTTTTAATAAATCTATATTTACAGATTATTTATACTAAAACGATGTATGAATATTAAACTAAGGAATATTTGTTATAAAATTTAGATAAAACAGATGACGGAGATTTGGTTGGCTGGTGGGTCAAAGGTCAGGTAGTCATGCACAACATCCCAACTGACCCGAAGTGGCTAAAATGTTAATTATTTAATACGTTCGGTTAGGGTCGGACTCTGGCTTCTCTGTTGTTAACTTTTTTTAATGAAATATGATTTATACATTATATATACTAAAAAATCAATGATCAAACCACAATAAGAAATAAGAAAACAATACTGAGATCTTTCAACCGTAACAAGCAGTCTTCGTCAGAGTCAAAAACCCAACTTTTTTTTGGCTTGCACAAGATCTTAGTCTTGTACTCCCATTTCTTATTGTGGTTTGATCATTGATTGTTATTTCAAGTGTTTATGTGAAATCTTTTTATATATACTAAAACGATGTATGGTTAATTAACTACGAAATATAAAATAAATAATTTGGATAAATAAGATGACAGAGATTGGCTGGTGGGTCAAAGGTTAGCTAGCATGCACAACAAGGTGCAAGCCAAAATAGTGGACAGGCATCTTTTGCCTTTTACAACTTTTTCAGATATATATAATTTTGCGGGGATCGAACCCACGACCTTTGCATTAGAAGTCCAACGCGCTATCTCAACTTGTCAAATATGATGCTCTTTAATAAAGCAGTATATTAAGTTAGTTTACCTTTCTTATGAAGTTCATGGTGAGGGTTACGAAGGACTGTCGGAATACTGTAAAGACGAAGGAATACTATAAAGGCGGAGGTATACTGTAAAAGGCGCAGAGGTGGAGGCAACAGGCCAAGCGGCAACTGAATGAACCCAGTCGTGTCCCCCACCTTCTTCTAACTCACACACTCTCTCACTCTCACTCCCTCTCTGATAAGCGAGTTCCGGAGAGCTACGACCCTGAACCTACATATCGAGAAATGTAACGCGATACTCTTCTCTCCAGAGTAAGTAAGTATCCTTCCTTGGCTAGCAAACAATCAAAATCAAAAGCAACACTACTACTACTACTACTATATACTGGGGAAAAGAAGCAACAAGTGTCTAGAACGACTAGGCAGGTGAAAGTCAAAGGAGAAATCACTTCAAATCGGGTCAGGAGTAGGCAAACAGACAGCGAGCTTGCCTTGAGTACTCAACATTCGAGGTTCGAATCGTCTTCATGATCCGAAATACACATGGGAGGGGAAATCTTCCTCACATTCTGTCTGTCCGGAGTCTGTACGATATCAGGTACTATTTATTACACCGAACCTGTAATGACAGTCTCACAGTATCTTTTTTTTTTTTATTGTTTGAACCGATCCCCTGGTGGATCGGTCAACCGTTTACAGGCTTTTTTGTTTGATCGGTGATTCTACAGATTCTACATTGGGAGTCCTAAATTTTGCCTAACGTAAGTGCATTTCGAATAGGGATCTTTAACGAGTACCTGACATCGTACAGGCTAAGGGACCGACGGCTTAACGTCCTCTCCGAGAGACGACGTACTCAGATTTATTCACCTCCAGCGTGAATAAATGGAGGACCAGGTGGAAATCGAACCCCGGACTACCAGCCCAATATCCCTATTGAGAGTAGGGATCTTGAAACGAATACCTGACATCGTACAGGCTCGAGACCGACGGCTTAACGTCATCTCCGAGGGAAGACGTGCTCAGATTTATTCATCTTCTGCGTGAATAAATAGAGTGCTAAGTGGGTATTGAACCCCGGACTACCAGCCCAGAGGCGAGCACGTTAACCACTGAGCTAATCTAGCCCCTATCATAGTGTCAGTCAGATTTTGTTTTGACTACTCATATGGCAGCGTTTTGAATCAACAAGGTCATCAATATTAGCAGAAACCAACCCCAGTGTTGCGTGATAATGTTCATCAGTAAGCCGTGATCTTAGTGCAAACTTGTTAATCACCATGACTGAGAAAAATTATTCACACCTATATGTACTTCGAAAGATTTCTAAAATCCTCGCAGTAGTTATAGGAACTGTAGAGGCGACAGTGCCATAAACGTATTTTTGCACTTTTTACTAACTAAAATAAGTTAGTAAATTCAACAAAGAGACCCAGTGGCATTTTAGTGAATTGAGTTAGTAAAAGTTCTTCTGTTCATGGGACACAAAAAAGAATATGTGGCGGGCGTGTGTTTGAGACCTCTGTTATACAGTTATGTGGGTAGAGTATGTCAGAGTTGATTGTAAATCGGTAGTGCGTCAATCAACATTGAATGAATGGATGAAGTAATAGTTTAAAGGGGGTTGTGACGAGGATAAATCATACTAGTGTGCTTAGGATAAACCATACTGGTGTGCCAATGATAAACCCTACCGGTGTGTCAAACATAAACAATTTGGTGTGCCAGTAACCACCCTGGAATGCCATTGATATCATATATGATGACTTTTATACTGTATACACAGTATACTACTGTGATGTGCAACCATACTGGTATGACAAGGTAAACCATACTGGTGTTCCAATAGTAAATCATACTGGTATGGTAAGGCTAAGCCATACTGATTGCGCCAATGATTAAATCTTACATTTGTGCCACACATAAAATATAATGATGTGCCAATGTTCATTCAAACTGGTACGCCAAGGATAAGTCATACTCGTGTACCAAACATAAAAAATCTTGGGGTGCCAATGATCAATCATACTGGTACGCCAAGGATAAGCCATACTCGTGTACCAAACATAAAAAATCATGGCGTGCCAATGATTAATCATACTGGTATGCCAAGGATAAGTCATACTCGTGTACCAAACATAAAAAATCTTGGTGTGCCAATGATTAATCATACTGGTATGCCAAGGATAAGTCATACTCGTGTACCAAATATAAAAAATCATGGCGTGCCAATGATCAATCATACTGGTATGCCAGAGACAAGCCATGCTGGGGTGTTATATATATATATATGCTATATTTGTGTGCCAATCATCAATCATATTGTTATGCCAAGGATAAGTCATACTCGTGTACCAAACATAAAAAATCATGGTGTGCCAATTATCAATTATACTGGTATGCCAGAAATAAGCCGTACTGGTGTGTCATATATATATATATATATATATTACGCTATATTTGTGTGCCAATGATCAATCATAGTGTTATGCCAAGGATAAGTCATACTGGTGTGCCATATATACTCTATATTGGTGTACCAATGATCAATCATATTGGTATGCCAAGGTTAAAACGTACTTGTATGCCAAGAATAAGTCATACTGGTTTGCCAATGTCAATCATACTGGTATGCCAAGAATAACTCATACTGGAGTGTCAATCATCAGTCATACTGGTATGCCAAGGATAGGTCATACTGGTGTACCATACATAAACTAGTTTGGTGTGCCATTGACCAATCATACGGTTTGCCAAGGATAAGTCATACTGGTAGGCCCAGGATAAGCCATACTGGGGTGCCATTGATAAAGCATACCGGTGTATCAATGCTAAATATCACTTGCTGGCCCCGGCAGCCCGCCACATCAAACACAAACACCAGCCTCTCTGGCTGAATGAACCCTTTACTGGGGTGCTTTCCCCTAGTTACATAGCGGAGTAGTTAACTATGTACACAGAGCAGACAACCCTCCTCCACCAACCTCTTCTCCTTTGAACAATATTTGAGTTTCATGAAATACTCGTAAACTAATAATTATACAGATGTATCTAATAATGCCTGATGGATGGTAAATAATTATAAAGCAAGCACCAAGTCACTAACTTCTTATCAAATCAATATAACTTAAAGAAAGTTTGAAAACAAATAATAAGAAAAACAACAGAATATAAGGCAGATAAATACCACAAAAGCGGAGTATAAGACCTTATATTTAAAGATTTTATATATACATATGCATGCTTTCTTGAACACGACAGAGTAGTTCCTGTCTATAAGATTCTTCTCAAGAACTTCGACTTGCCGGCAAGTCGATATTCCAGCATATATATATATATGCTGGAAGGTGACTGGCTTCCAGTCATCTTCGGCAAAACATGGTCAATTGTTCAACGTAATATATTAGATATATTAGCATGATTCAAATGATAAATACGTGTCTGTTACGATAAAATTTGCAAAATTGTATACATATGCGTATGTACATATATGTATATATTGGTATAAATAGGCAGCAGATCCTCTTTTAAACAAGTATCATTGAAATTAACCGCAGTCACGGCATTCACGATCTTAAGACTGAAAGATTCGATCCTACGAACTAACAGGGTAGCTAACTGCTAACAGGGTTTAACTGGAAAAGGAGTTGGCTAAGTGACATGTTAAATTAAAATCGATGACTTATGCTTAGTCATTGCTATTAATAGATTAAAAGGAGATTAGTACAGGTTAATATAAAGAGAAGGTCAAAGGTCAATAATGAACAAGAAACAAACGGTTAGAATAAAAAAGTTGAAAGGTCAACGGTATAACTGGACTAATAGAGAATAAATAGATTAAGAATATTAATAATAATAATAAAAATAATAATAATGTATAATAATAATATAAGATTAAGATTAGTAAACTAGAAAAGATATATTAAATAAAGAGTTGAAAGAGAGTAAGAATTAATAGGGAAGGTATAGTTAGTTAGAAAATAAAGAAAAGAATAATAATAATAAATATAAGAAAAGAAAACGTATTGATATATATGCATACATATATATGTATATTCACATATATGTATATGTATATATATATCTATCTATGAGTTCGAGATTAACAAAGAGCAACACACAAAGTAGGGAAACACACTTACAGACTCAAATTTTCGGGTAATCCGTCTTCAGGAGAAAAGAGAATGGGAGACCAAGCACGTTGTAGGCGCAACGGCAAGTAACCAACCCGGTAACCGCCAGTGCTGTCAACCGTACCCGGTCTTAAAGTATAGAATTAGGAGAAGATATAAACAGAAACTCAGATAAGCAGTACTGGTTGGGTAAAACTATAAATAGGTGAAAAATTATAAACAATATAAGATAAAAACAAACTATAAGAAACAAAAATAATGATAGAGAAAAGAAGAAAAAATAAATAAATAAATAAAAATAAATACAATACAAAAAACTTGCATAGGTTGTTTTAGTAAATAAAAGATAGAGACTGAATAAAAGGGTAAGTATGGGAAACTAGTTAAGAATAAGAATTTAGAAAAATAAAATAGGATAAAACAAACTAGTAGTAAGTGAAGAAGACAAAATAGATATACACAAAATATACGAAAGAGAAAAAAAGAAATAAGTACTAGAGAATAAAGAATACTGGAAAAAAAGTACAAAAAAAAAATTATCTTTTAAGGTTAAGTCCAGTGTTTATTAAGGCACCTGGACTTAACCTTAAAAGATAATTTTTTTTTTGTACTTTTTTTCCAGTATTCTTTATTCTCTAGTACTTATTTCTTTTTTCCTCTTTCGTATATTTTGTGTATATCTATTTTGTCTTCTTCACTTACTACTAGTTTGTTTTATCCTATTTTATTTTTCTAAATTCTTATTCTTAACTAGTTAAAATTAGCGTTACACGCATAAAACGTAAAAGCAAGTTACCTTAAAAACTCATTTTAGTATAAAATTTCAGATTATTTGTTAGCTTTTTATTATTTTAAGTTTTTTTTTATTTTCTATTTTTACATTCCGCCTTCTCGCACGTACCCCCCCCCCCCCCCCCACACACACACTTGCTACGCCACTGTCTATTGGTCTGATATAGACAACGTACTTGGTCTCCCATTCTCTTTTCTCCTGAAGACGGATTACCCGAAAATTTGAGTCTGTAAGTGTGTTTCCCTACTTTGTGTGTTGCTCTTTGTTAATCTCGAACTCATATTGTGTCCAGTTTGGATCGTATTTCGTTTATCAGTGAATATATATCTATATACGAGTATGTATATGCATAATGTATATATGCATACATATATGTACGCTATATACATATACGTGTGCGTTAAAAAGTTATTACTTCCGTTGGCAAAGCGATGGGTGTTGAACTAGTTATAAAAAAAGATTCAAATTAGATATATAAAAATTCGAAAATTAACTTTACTATATAAATGAATTAAATAAACAATAATAAATTCTCGACCGTGTAATAGATATATAACTAAAAAAGATGAATCGAGATGCGGTCAGTTTCTTCCACTTCCAAACTCTCATTACCGACGTTTCGATTTTATTCAAAATTTTTGATAATGAACTTATTCTTCTTTTTTTTTTTTTGTTAAAATGTATATATCTGATTTCTTATTTTACTCTACATTGTAGGCCTTTGAAAAAGATTTTGAATAAAATCGAAATGTTGACAGTCAGAGTTTGATTGTAAGTGGAAGAAACACCGCATCCATATTTTTTTTTTTTAGTTATATGAAATAAATAATAAAGAAATACGAGGTGTATAAATAAAGTAGTGAGACTGGCAACGTCGCTTTCGATCTGGCAACGCTGGAGACGCGTGGCCTTGAGTAGCGTCAGGTGCACGTGTGATGCGCCTCCAGTATGAATCTGAACTCGCCACAGTCATTTGTTTGTCCGTAGCGTTGGTTTTCGTGAAATGGTTTTTTCTTGAGCGTTTTAAAAATGAGTGACCTCAAAGTTGAGCAGCGGTGTGCAATCAAATTTTGCTTCAGACTTGGACATAGAAACTTTTGAAAAACTTCAGGAGGCCTATGGAGAACGTGTTTTATCAAGGGCAAAGGTTTTTCGGTGGTTTAAGGAATTTTCAGAAGGAAGAGAGTCGATTGAAGATGAACCACGAAGCGGAAGGCCTTCAAGTGCAAACACCGATGAAAATGTCAACAGAGTACGGAACCTTGTGCGTTCAGATCGACGCTTGACAGTCAGAATGATCGGGGAACAGTTGAATTTGAATCACACCTCCGTTCATCACATTTTAACCAATGAATTGGAGATGAGAAAAATTTGTGCGAAAATGGTTCCGAAAATTCCGAAAAGAAAACGAGTTTTTGGCCAGTAAAAACATTCCTGTTGCTCCTCAGCTTCCTTATTCACCAGACTTGAGTCTTTATCACTTTTTCCTCTTCCCGAGATTGAAAAATCACCTCAAGGGAACTCATTTCGGGACACTACAAAACATACAAACTGCTGTAACCGACCAGCTGAAGGCCATTCCAGAATCCGAGTTCCAGCAATGCTACAATGATTGGAAGGACCGTCTCCAGCGCTGTGTGGCTTCCGAAGGGAACTATTTTGAAGGTGACAATATCACATTGTAATTATATTTGAATAGAAAATTTAAAAAAAAAATCAGTCTCACTACTTTATTTACACACCTCGTAGACACCACTTGTTTTGAAGTTATATAAACCCTTGACTCAGTGACTGTGATTAACTGCAAGATTTACTCGAAGATGTACAACTTCCGAAACCACGAAACAACTACTACTCCTGTGTACGAGATATGACAAACATCTTCTACTAATGCCATTTTATCTGATCACTTTGACACTAGCAATATACGAGGGTCGTCCAGAAAATAAGTTCCGTTTTGGTCTGTAGGGCGGTAGGAGTGGTTTTTGCCAAATCCGGCAACACCGCTCGAAAGAGGAGAGGTGGGGGAATAGAATGAGAGGTGGGGGACCTCAGTCGGTCAATTACCAACGTCAGGGCAGGTAGTTGAAATGGAGCCCTCCATGTCACGTCCCGCCACCTCGATCCCGTTCCCTCTCGAGTTGTTTTGCGCGGAGTGATTCAATTTCTTTATGCACAGGGTTTCAAATCAGTTCAAATTCACGAACAGCTCATTTCTGTTTATGGAGAAGGTGTAATGAGTGAGGAGATGGGTACGTGAATTTAAGGCGGGAAGACATTCAGCTCTCTAGGGACCCACCGGGCGGAAACTTTCCGAAAGTCAAGTTTTTCCGAGACGATCTCATGGATGAGGGATCGTGAGATGTCAGGGAAACTCAGGTGGAGTTCATCCAGGGTTGAACGACGATCTTTGCGAATTGCATTGTCGATTTCTGCGACAATTTCGTCCGTCACAACTGAGGGTCTGCCTCTCCCACTTTCATCCTCAAGTGAATGTCTTCCCGCCTTAAATTCACGTACCCATCTCCTCACCATTGATTCACTCATTACACCTTCTCCATAAACAGAAATGAGCTGTTCGTGAATTTGAACTGATTTGAAACCCTGTGCATAAAGAAATTGAATCACTCCGCGCAAAACAACTCGAGAGGGAACGGGATCGAGGTGGCGGGACGTGACATGGAGGGCTCCATTTCAACTACCTGCCCTGACGTTGGTAATTGACCGACTGAGGTCCCCCACCTCTCATTCTATTCCCCCACCTCTCCTCTTTCGAGCGGTGTTGCCGGATTTGGCAAAAACCACTCCTACCGCCCTACAGACCAAAACGGAACTTATTTTCTGGACGACCCTCGTATATGTACGAAATATGACAGTATTAAATATAATGCGGTACCTCGACTTACAAACGAACCAACATATGAATATTTCAAAGTGGATTAAGAAACATAGAGAAATTTAAAACATGTACATACAGTTTCTAATTTTCAGTTTGAGCCGTCTTCAAGAGAGATAAAAGAGGGAAACCAACTCCAACCGTCTCTATACCAGTGCGCTTGGTTTCCCTCTTTTATCTCTCCTGAAAACGGTTCAAACCGAAAATTAGAGACTGTAAGTGTGTTTTTTTAATTTGTTCCAACCATCTCAGTACCAGTGCGCTTGGTTTCCCTCTGTTATTCGGTTCAAACCGAAAATTAGAGTCTGTAAGTGTGTTTTTAATTTTTCTATATTTTTTCATCTACTTTGAAGTTTATTAGGTCCGTTTCAGATAGTATTTTCATCGAAAAAATGTATACGAATATTTCGATATACGATGTTAATATTAAACAAAAATTCGTCTCAATATACGATGATTTTCCTGGATATTCGATGTACGATGAAATGTGGAATAGAGATCATAATGAAACGAATGGAAATAAAGGAAGGAGAAAAAAAAAGAGTGAAAGTGGAGTAAAGAACGAAAACCATGAAGGTAAAGTAGAGTAAAGAAAGAAAGAAGTGAATGAAAGTGAAGAAGGTCAAGGTGAAATGTTGAAAGAAAAATAAAAACAAAATTCTATCTCTGTACAAATGTAGCAAGCTAGTTTTCGTTTAATCAATTTAAGAATAAAAATAAAAAAATAAAAGCAAAAAAATATTTCGATATACGATGTTAATTTTTAACCAAAATTCGTCTCGATATACGATGATTTGCTGGATATTTATTGTACGATGAAGCGTCGCATAGTGATCGTAATGAAACATGTGGAAGTGAAGAAAAGAAAAAAATCCTGAAGTGAGTGAAAGTGAAGAAGATCAAGGTGAAAATTAGATAGAAAAGTAAAAAAAAAATTAAAAACAAAATTCTCGCTCTATACAAATGTAATAAGAGTTTTCGTTTTCGTTTTAATCAACTTAAGCATAAACATCAAAAAATTATTTCAATATACGATGTTAATTTTGAACCAAAATTCATCTCGATATACGATGATTTCCTGGATATTTATTGTATGATGAAGCGTTGCATAGTGATCGTAATGAAATATGTGGAAGTGAAGAAAAGAGAAAAATCCTGAAGTGAGTGAAAGTGAAGAAGATCAATCTGAGTGAAGAAGATCAATGTGAAAATTAGAAAGAAAAGTAAAAAAAAACTAAAAACAAAATTCTCGCCCTATACAAACGTAGTAAGGTAGTATTCGTTTTACGTTAATTAAAGCATTAATATAAAAAAATCAAAACAAAAAAATAAATCGTCAAGTGACGTAGTGTAAATTAGAGCGTAAGTTACTCTACGTTCCACGTCCCATCGTATACATCTCTACCTCCACATCCTCTGTTGCCTCCAACTTTTATTCGCCAGACTCTAAGTTAAGGTGACTTTAGGCGGGAGGTGAATAAATCTGGGTACGTCATACCTCGGAGAGGACGTTAAACCGTCGGTCCCTTAGTCTGTACGATGTCAGGTACATCGTTAAAGATCCCTATACTCGAATTGCACTTCTAAGTTAGGCAAAACTTAGAACTTTCAATGTAGAATCACCGATCAAATAAACAGCCGGTAAACAGCTGACATTATCAGCCGCTAGGGGATCGGTTTATACAATAAAAAAAAAAAGAAAATAGGTAAGGCGATGTTCCAGGATTTATATCTTATTTATTTATAACTTGTTTCTTTTAAGTCTAATTTAACTAATTTCTATTTATAGTTAATTGTTTAAATATAACCTCATAGTTATTTCGAAATAAATTGTTTCATGATAACATTCTATGCTTATGATAAAACAATCAATCATTTTAATCCACTCTGTTCTAGGCCAGTCCACTATCATTTCGAAGAGTACAGTTACAGTATCATCGGTGCAGCTATAAGATTATTAGACACTTGCATTTAACTTCATTGGAGTTCACGGTCGGTGGGTCGCACTAACGATACAATCAAATGGCTTATAATTACCGGTAAAGTTGAAAACTATCCTTGCACAAGGTCAAAACAATAGTTCTACCTTATATAAATTTCATATTAGGTCAATAGAGGAATGATAGCTGTGGGAAGGTCATTGAGGAAATTAAAGAGGTCAAGAGAGGCAGTGTATATTGATGGGTGGGGGGGGGGAAGTCGGTTATGTAATAATTAGCATAATTTAGGCCATTAAAGTGCACGCTTGAGCACGGATCATCAAGGATAACATCAGGTTGATGCTAAAAGTGAATATGACACGTCAGGAATACATTGAACCATCCTGAGCAAAGATATAGCGCTATGCAATTCAATTGACCTAAACAAACATGCACACTGACACACACCTGTGACACTCTCACAGTGGACTATCTTGATATCTAACCTCAACAACTGACTATATCAGACCAATAGACAGTGGCATAGCAAGTGTGTGTGTGTGTGGGGGGGGGGGGGGGGACGTGCGAGAAGGCGGCATGTAAAAATAGAAAATAAAAAAAAAACTTAAAATAATAAAAAGCTAACAAATAATCTGAAATTTTATACTAAAATGAGTTTTTAAGGTAACTTGCTTTTACGTTTTATGCGTGAAACGCTAATTTTAAACGGATTTTTCAATACTGTCATTTTTGCAAATTATAAATAAATTTATTTTAATGTCAAAACTAGTTTTTTTTTTTAAAGAGGTTGAAGGGGGCCAGGTTAGCTCAGTTGTTAACGTACTCACGTCTGAACTGATAGGACCGGGGTTCGATCCTCACCTGGCCCTCGATTTATTCACGCACGAGGTGAATAAATCTGAGCACGTCGTCCCTCGGAGAAGAACGTTAAACCGTCGGTCCCTTGGCCTTGACGATGTCAGATACTCGTTAAATATAAAACACTAAAACCTATAATAGGCCGCAGTCACGTTTGGATAACTGCTCGAGTTTCAAAATTATATTCACATTCATGATTAGAGAGGAAAAGAAACACTACGTCATCCAATCAAAAAAAAAAAAAAAAGATTAAATCAATCAAAGCGTTTCAAATATTTAGTGTAAGGTTACATCTATATTACAAACAAAAATATGCATAAAAATTTTGAAATTAAATAAAGGAAAAACAACCAAAATTTAAACTAAAAGGAGCTACATACCTAGATTATATCTTAATTTAATTGCCTCTCCGGGAGGCAAAAATCGTTGCTATGCCACTGTCTTCAGATGGATATGTTTTCTGTTTTTTTACCTGTTTTTTATAATTATAAAACCCAAGTATACGTTAAACTGCTTTGATTGTGTTCAAACATAAATAAAATGCAATCATATTTGTGAAAAATATAGACAATAAACGAAGTTAACTGTTACAGAGGTTTTTTTTAACTTTTTTCACTTAGTAAAAACGATTGAAGTATTGATCCTTAAAAGAACTCAAATTAGTGCATATTGGTACTTTGATTGAAAGTATATATGAGATCATGAGACAAAATGTGGAGAATGTTAAAAAAAAAAAAAAGTTCATAAACACTGAAGGCCTTTGGTCCAGGTTAAATACGACAATGCTCTCAAGTCGCTAGGAAAGATGCACATGTTATTAAGTTCGCCGAAAGAATATTTTGTATCGTATAATATCACATTAGTCATCGTGAACTGGAGTGCAGGTTTTGAGATTAATAGTCAGAACACTCAACCAAACAATAATTCAAAGTCATTTTTAAAATTGAAAATAAAAACAAAAAAAAATCATTTTTAAATATGCGAAACCAAGGATATTACGATTTTCAGAACATCCAAAAGTGAACTGTTTAAAAACTCCCAAATTAGTGTTCATAGTAACCCTATCAAAAGAAATTGGAATAGAATAAGATGAAAACACTATTTAGATATCAAATTCGTAGTTCTCAAAATGTAATTTAAATTTGCGCAATATTACTTTAGATAATATGTATTTACAAAGTACATAATAAATTTAATTGGTTTCATTCTCAATAAATATGCATTCATCTGTCTTTTAAATTCTAATTATAAAAACAATCAGAAACATTATAATATTTCTTTTTATAACCCAAATTATGTGGCAACATGGCTAATTGGATCAAATTCAAAGAGGTAAATGACCTCATATAGTACAAATATGTTAATAATTTACCAGATTTATAAAAAAATAAATTCACCTAATTTAAACGAATAGATTATAGATAATAGATAATAAATACAACGAATTATCAGCCTTTTACAAACTCTAGTTCAAGTATTCATAACAAAAGACTGGATAATATAAGAAACCAATTTTCTATAGATATTCTAGAAAATTTAGAAAAATTACATTTGTTTTTAAAATTTATAATTTAGAAAATGCTTATTAAAATAAAATTAATACAATTATATACTTTGTTATATTACTAAATTGTTTTCTCCTAATTTATAAATACGAAATAAATTTTATAAGGATAGAAATTTAAGTATTTATAAAACTGGATTGGGGATTTTAGAATTCCTCAGACTAGGATAAAGGTTCTATAATTGATACAAAAGGTCTTAAAACTACACAACAAAAGTAAAAGCAAAGTAGGTGTTATACTTTCCCTGATAAAGCTGTTAACCTCTAAGAAGTTATTAAAAGATATTCCAACCTATTCATGCTAAATAACTGTTGGTTGTATGATTAGGCCTTTTCTTAATAGCAATGGTACTAATGCAAAAAACATCCCATTTCCTAACAGATTTATTTACAGTATCAAACGTTTTGTAACAAAAGTGAAGACGTTGGTCTTCGTATCGAGAAAATAACTGAACAGTAAACTCAGATATTTGTTTTGTACCTTAAGTACTACACATTTAGAACATATAAATACGATTTAAACACTATCTCCTATCAAATGTAGCATCTATTGAATCAAGCTACCTTATTCCATATGTTTTATAAGTAATGAAATATACTTTAATAAGCTCACAAAAAAAAGTATCTGTGAACTTTACCTTTTATTCAATCTTAAATATGCTTGTTTTTTTCTACTGCGAAACTATATTTCTTTACAAAGGTTCGACAAAAATTTGATTACCACTCATATCTATTTTGATATTCCAACATATCAAAGTACAAATATTACCAATAATCATTCAAACTCATGCAAAAAGTACAAAACTGTTAAATTTTGTAAATAAGTTTACAAAACAACATATGTTAGCTCTCGGCTTCTAATATCATCCCCGTTATGCATTATCCCTAATGAACAAAATAAAACATCGAACAAAAATGTAGTATTATTAAGTAAAACTTCATGCAAAGAAAAAAAAACCAAGAAAACTCACAGTCTTCTGTTTTTTACGACTTCTACTATCATCATCGGACATTTCTGACCATAATTCAACTTAGTTTTATATTAAGTGAAATTCTTGTCATTTTAACGGCAAGTCTAACACATGTCGTTGAACACACATAAAATAATAGGACAGGAGAGTTTTAAAACAGGGAAGGTTTACTAGCTGTTACTTCATATTTCCAAATACATCAGGCTTTTCCGGTAGGAATAACAAAACAAATTCTCTACATGAATTAAATTTCACATATAGTTTTTTTTTCATTGAGCAATTCAGACATATAACATGTACTACAAGTGGAATAACTCTTTCTGAAGTTCACGTAAAATTACTGAAAAATAAATTACCACTGATAAAGTGAAATTAACTACGTAAAATATTGTCGTAAAATAATGTATAAAGTATTGTTTGATAAATTAGTTCATTTATTTATAAAGTAGACACCTTGTATATAATAAAGGAAAATAAACATAACTGAAAACAAACTGCCATATAAATGTTCGAGTTTGGTTCGAGTTCTGGTTTTACAATTTTAAAACCAGTTTTCTTATTATGATTATCGCCTCCAAAACATTGAAGGTAGAATATAAAAATTAGTCATTATAAGATAAATAAAAAGAAAATATTAAAATAAATTTATTGGAGTGAAGAAATTGTTGAATATTAAAAACATAAAAAAGAAATATAATATATTGTCTACATTAATTAAAAGATCATTATTATTATTATCTGATTTAGTTAATTATCCTTCAGTGAGACAGCATATCAAATCACTTTATGCAATACCCATTGTCATTTTTTCATAAATGCGTGAATTGAAAAAAAACTAAACAAAAGAAAATTTCAATTATTGATGATTATTTATTTTTCTTTAAATTATGTGAATTTATTTTTTTATAAAACTGGTAAATTATTAACATATTTGTACTATATGAGGTCATTTACCTCTTTGAATTTGATCCAATTAGCCATGTTGCCACATAGTTTGGGTTATAAAAAGAAATATTATAATGTTTCTGATTGTTTTTATAATTAGAATTTAAAAGACAGACGAATGTAGATTTATTGAGAATGAAACCAATTAAATCATCGTCATCTAATGACCTTAAAGATATTGTGCTTGATTAGGATAATTTATATGATAATATCGTATTAATAATGAATATATTAATATTAGTGATATGATCACGATATTAATAATGATTAATATAAGATGAATGTAAGTTTCATCGTTCCAATAATCCTTAACACACTAAAACTGACGCATGCGTATCAAAACTCCAGCTATATATATAATTAGAGTGATAAGTTTGACTGGTCTAACTTGTTTTCAGATTAAACTTTTTAAAAAATATTGATTACATATATCCTTGACAAAAAAAAGGTTGCTGGGACGTTGTATCAATGTAGTTTCATACGAGACGGTACAAGAGGATCATTGTAATATATAATATAAGAATTTTAATTTCATTTTCATTGAAAAATTGTTCACAGCAATTTTGTAACTGAAATAATTTTTTATTATCCACTGAGATGGTGCTTAGTTTATAATTAACAATCCTTCAGCTATACTTAAGATCCATTACTTTCATAGAAATAATGTAAGTTACTAATCATTCCATATATAAATAAACTGGCTTTGAAAGAGAAAAAAATTCATCTTTTATTCCACACTTGAGCTTAAGCAAAATCTGTGAGGGAAATTTGTCCGGTTTGGACGGTTCCTAAATTACATGTTATACATACAAGTATATCAGGGTCACACTATCTTCAGGCCTAATGAATTTAACATTAGTTTTTATAATCCTTTTTAATATTCATTCATCGGTCCTGTACTCGTCAGTGTTCTGGTTATTGCAGTATAGTTTGTATAGTGTTAACGAAGAGACGAAGAAGGAATTTCGGAAACTGGAGAAATTATATAGAAAAAAATACAATCCAAATATGGGGCATTGTTTAACAATATATATATATATATATATATATATATATATCAACGGTTGTTGTAATGTAACAGAAACCAGCCTTGATTTATAGCCCTGAGGATGTCTTAAAATAAAGACGAAACGTTGGCAAAAAGGTGATTCCATATATTTACCGTGACCAAACTCCGAGAAAAAGAAAAAGTGATTGTTATATATATACGTTTCACAGTAAACTATAGATACAGAGTAAAAAGACGAACACACTTACAGTCTCTAATTTTCGGTTTGAACCGTCTTCAGGAGAGATAAGAGAGGGAAACCAAGCGCACTGCTTCAGAGACGGTTGGAGACCAACAGTGTTGCCGCATGCGCGCCCGGTCACAGAAAATAAGGTAGACAGGAATCAATTTATAATTACATTAAATTAATGGCATATGAAAACAATAAATAAATAAAAGAAAAAATTAAGGGAAATTGATACATATTAACGAACAGAGAAATTGATACATAAACAAAAGTACTGACTAAGCTATGATGGAATAAAATAAAACTGAGAATACAAATAATAATAATAATAAATGAAATAATTTTCATTTATTATTTCGGCGGCAACACTGTTGGTCTCCAACCGTCTCTGAAGCAGTGCGCTTGGTTTCCCTCTCTTATCTCTCCTGAAGAAGGTTCAATCCGAAAATTAGAGACTGTAAGTGTGTTCTTTTGATTTCTCTATGTTTCTTTGTCTATATTGAACTATATTTGTCCGTTTTGGATCGTATTTCCAACGAAAAAGTGTATATATATATATTGTTAAATAGTAGAGCAGATTCTGCATTCACGATTTTATTCAGCGATTGTTCTTTTTTTCTAATTACGTTTCTATGCTGCAAAGACAATGGAAATAACAAATTCCCCAGGGACATACCCGAGGCAATAACACAGTCCATATAACTGTAACGTATATTAAGGACTAACTTCTTCTATAATTTAGTAATGGTTAGTCCTTAGGGAAATTTGCTATCTTCATTGCCTTTGCAGTATAGAAAAGTGATTAGAAAAAAAGGACAATTGCTGAAAAAATCGTGAATGCAGAATCTGCTCTGCTATTTAACAATACATGCTTAGATGAAGACCTACTGCCAGTTAATATATATGATCCAAACCACAAAAATAAATGGGAAAACAAGACTAAGATCTTTCAACCGTAATAAGCGGTCTTCGTCAGAGTCAAAACCCAACTGAAACACTAGATTCATCTAGTGTTTATTCATCTATATATTTAAAAGGGTGAAAGCACAGGAAAGGACTAATGTCCAGAAAGGGATGTTTGGGGAAACAAAGGATTACGTCGATAAAATAGAGAATATGCTAAATGATGAAAATGTGTATACAAAGTTAAGATCTAATCCTTTGGAAAGGGTCAATAGTTCATTTAATAAAAAAATTAAAACTATCTTAAAAAATCAACCCGAACTTATTACTAAATTTATATCAAAAGCCCCTTCTTTGCCATATATGTACGGGTTGATCAAGACACATAAAGATAATTACCCAATACGTTTAATTGTGAGTTCGGTTGGTTCGGCATCATATGGTTTGTCCAAATGGTTAGTAAGTATTTTAAGCCCCTTAATTGGAAAAATTTCAGGCAGCCATATAAAAAACAATGTGGATTTAATTAAAAAATTAAAAAGCGTCAACATGAACAAAAATTATAGATTAATTAGTTTCGATGTAAAGTCTCTTTTTACGAATGTACCTGTAACTGATCTGTTGAGCTTACTCCAGGAGGAATTAATTAATTATTCCCTTCCCCTTCCATCTACCACTATAATAGAGTTAATTAAGTTATGTGTGGTAGATTGTCATTTTCAATTTGAAAATAATTATTATATACAAAAATTTGGTCTTGCTATGGGTAACTGTTTATCCCCCCTCCTAAGTAATTTATATATGGAGTTTTTTGAGAGTAAAATGTTAAGCTCAATTTTGCCCAAAAATGTTAAATGGTATAGATATGTTGACGATATTCTTTGCATTTGTCCCAATTCTTTAAATAAAGTTGATTTCCTAACAAAATTGAATTCATTAGTGCCGACAATCAAATTCACAATGGAAGAAGAAATAAGTGGTAATTTGCCCTTCTTAGATGTCCTGATCCATAGATTACCTAATGAGTTACGCTTTAGTGTATATAGAAAACCTACGAATGTACTTGCATACGTTCATTTTTATTCATCGCATCCAAAAAATGTTAAAATTTCTGTTTTTAGAAATATGTTTTTGAGAGCTTTAAGAGTTTCATCTCCTGAATTCCTTAATGAAGAGATTAATAACATTAGGTCAATTGCCCTTTCATTAAAATACCCCTCTTCTTATATCGATTTAGCTTTGAAGGGTGCTAAAAAAACTTTCTCTAATACTTCAAAAGAGCCCCTTTTATTATCAAATTCTATAGTTTTGCCATACCACGAATCATAGTGTTTTCTAATCGTAATAACGTGGGTAATATGTTAATAAAAAACTCTCCAAGCGAATTGGAGTACGCTGGTATTTATAAAATTCCGTGCAAAAATTGCCATAAAATCTATATTGGTCAAACTGGTAAATCCTTAAAGACACGTGTAAAACAACACCAATATAACGTAAGTAGACAGGAAAAAAGTAGTGCCTTATTCTTGCATATAAAAAATGAAAATCATCATATTGATTGGACAGGAGCTAAATTTATTACCTATGAAAAATCAATGTTGTTAAGAAATATTATTGAAACGTCTCTAATTAAATTTAATAGATCTAATATTATAAACATTAGTAACGGTCTCTTCAAACTTGATACTTTCGTCACGAGGGCAATAGCCTCTTCAAAGAGGGTTGACAGCTAGCAGACAGTTTTTTACTTTTTCTTACTGTACTCCTTTGTTTCCCCAAACATCCCTTTCTGGACATTAGTCCTTTCCTGTGCTTTCACCCTTTTAAAATGCCACTCTTCCCTCCCACTCTTCTCAACTCCTCACCAGATGTTTTCTGCATCTAGTGTTCAGTTGGGTTTTTGACTCTGACGAAGACCGCTTGTTACGGTTGAAAGATCTTAGTCTTGTTTTCCCATTCTTATTGTGGTTTAATCATTGATTGTTGTTTCACGTGTGTATGTGAAATCTTTTTATCTATATATCTAATAGGCAGTCGTTGTCTACCTGTGGAGTGACTCATTTCTATCTTCCTGATGACGAGGCCATCTAAATATAGTAGTCTGAGTTTCTGTTTCATTTTTGTGCGTTTTTTTTTTGTCAATGTAGTATATATATATATATATATATATATATATATATATATATATATATATAATAAATTCAAAACGAAGGAAACACACAGAAAGACACAGAAATAACTCACATCGATATTTCGACCATCGTCGTCATCAGGAGGTGCGAAGAGCGAAGAGTCCCGCAGGAAGACAGGGCGGTACTCATATATATATATATATATAGTATTCGTATATTTTGGTAGCAGGCCTTCATTGACTTATTTCTATTGAAATCAATGCCTATTTCAAGTTTTACACATTTCTGAATAATTTATTTTGATTTGATTTGTTATAATTTTACCACTGTTATGAACTCACATAAAATATCCTTGAAAATAGTCCTCGATGATCAAAACATGTTGGATTATAGAAATAAAAAACTTTGGTAAACTTTTGTATCGTGTCACGAATTTATGAAAGCCCTATATGAGTTAAAAAATTAATCAGAAAAGGTGTAAACATTGAAATAGTCATTGATTTCAATAAAACATATATATGTGATCAAACTACAATATGAAATGGGAAAACAAAACTAAGATCTTTCAACCGTAACAAGCGGTCTTCGTCAAAGTCAAAAACCCAACTGGGTCAAAAAATTGACAGTTGGGTTTTTGACTCTGACGAAGACCTCTTGTTACGTTTGAAAGATCTTAGTTTTGTTTTCCCATTTCATATTGTGGTATGATCATTGATGTAAAATTTTATATATATATGAAGTACATCTGATAAGGTGAAACACTAAACACTATATAAAACACTTTAAGATTTCTCAGACAGTCAAATCATTTATTGAGTATCATTCAAAGAATTGATTGACGTCTGAGAAATCTTTGGTTTTCCTTAAGCTCAAGTGGTAAATAGATGATATTTTCTTCTCTCTGAAAGTTCCATATATATATATATATATATATATACCATGATAAACGACTATATATATATATATATATATATATATATGTTATATATATATATATATATATATATAACAGATTCAATAATATATCGACCGTTTGATAGAATAGGTGTGTTCTCTAATCGGGGTTCGGTCAATATTCCAGGATAAAAAATCAAACTCTCGTTGCCAACGTTTCGGTTTCATTTAAAACCTTTTTCATAGGCATCTTCTCCATATACTCTTCTTATATCCTCATAAAAACCCATATTTCTTCTTATATAAACCCAAATGTATATATAACAGATATATATATATATATCATATATATATAAAAAATTCAATAATATATCAACCGTTGGATAGAATAGGTGTCTAATAAAATCGGGATTCGGTCAATTTTCCAGGATCAAAATCAAACTCTCAATGCCGACGTTTCGGTTTTATTTAAAACCTTTTTCATAGGCCTACAAACAAAGGATTACAAGAAATCATATATAAACATCAACATATAACTAACATCCAAATGGAATATTACAATTGTGAAAAAACAAAAATATATATACAAGTAGAAGTAATAGAAAAGCAATAAATATTTTTATGAACTTACAGAAGTCAGAATTTTTGAATTAGAAAAATGATGAAATTTACATTATATAAAATGAAGTAACAATAGATAGTTAGTGAACTAACATCTTAACTGGTCAAAAACTTGGACCAGTCTGGTCCAAGTTTTTGACCAGTTAAGATGTTAGTTCACTAACTATCTATTGTTACTTCATTTTATATAATGTAAATTTCATCATTTTTCTAATTCAAAAATTCTGACTTCTGTAAGTTCATAAAAATATTTATTGCTTTTCTATTACTTCTACTTGTATATATATTTTTGTTTTTTCACAATTGTAATATTCCATTTGGATGTTAGTTATATGTTGATGTTTATATATGATTTCTTGTAATCCTTTGTTTGTAGGCCTATGAAAAAGGTTTTAAATAAAACCGAAACGTCGGCATTGAGAGTTTGATTTTGATCCTGGAAAATTGACCGAATCCCGATTTTATTAGACACCTATATATATATATATATATATATATATATATATATATATATATATGATATCAATATGATATCAATAAAATATGATATAAATATGATATCAATCTTCTCAATTTCTCTATGAATGATTTTTCGGTATAGCTTCTCAAGTTTGCTGATCTGACACTTCCATTTGTTAGGTACTAAGTGCAATAATATCCAAAAGATTTGCTTGTAAATTCCATTTAATTGATAGATACCTTACAATTTAAAAATATAAAACCAACGTTTCAGTCATCATTAACTATCCTCAGGGTGTAATAATATATAAAATTACTAAATAAAAACATTTTACTATAGAAAAATAAAAGTCATATCCTACATACTTGATAAGAGTCTTATCTATTATTAATTTTAAACTCTTATATAATATGAAGGATATAACTTTTTTTTTGTATAAAAAATATCCTATAACATCTCGAACACGTAGTGTTCTTCTTCAACGCGTTGTTTATATCATTAAAATTTTTAAATGTGGAGACCATTTCATTAACTTTTTACCCTATAATGAGTAAATACTACATAATAAGTGATTGCACTACGTTAGAATTATTTTCGTAAAATTTATTCAAATATCAATCTAGGACGTTTCTTTTGGGAAGAAGGAAAGAAATAAACATTTAAAGAAACAATTACTGAATGTTATATTGCAGTGGAATCTATAAATGTTTTGTTGGCACTATGACAAATTAAAAAGAATTCACAAAATATTCAATAGTAATACAAAATGATACTAACGTCAATAATTAATGAATTAAGAGCAATGTATAAAATTATTGCAAAATATGTGCATTTTCTTAATAGCTGAGAAAAAAAAAACTATAAAATAGAAATGTCTTAATTAATAAAACTTATTTACAAATGTATTTATAATATATATATATGTATAATGTTTATAAATAATTATGATGTAATGCAAATTAAATTAATACTTGAAAAACAACATAAAAGGGAAAAAGGTAAATTTAATCGAAAAGAAAGTCTAATCATTTAAAACATTAGTCCGGTCAGTTGTGTTTTGTTCCCATTAAATTCGCCTTCCCTTTTCATAGATAATTTGAATAAAAAAACTATAGTGTATCTCTTGTCATTGGAAATAGCTAAAGTAGATTCGATATATATTGAGGAATTAGTAAATAACAAAAATACATAACAATACTGGCAAGGATATATGTAGTATATACGGGGTAAAAAAAAAAACAAATTAAATTAAAAAACTGAACTGAAATTGTACAAATATATAAACACTAGGGTGATATAAATAACAGTACTCACAAAAAAAAAGAAGGGTTTTATGGTATACATATTGAATAATCTTAGCAGGTTTGCTAACCAGCGAATGGAAGATTGTGAGTAATATCAGACCTTATACGTCGTGCGTCAGACTAAAGGTCTGAAAACGTCACTGTTTCAGTAACAATTATCAACGCTTTTTTTTTTTTTCAAAGCTTCACATCGAATTATAGACAAAGACAAAATTGAATCATAAGTTACGACAACACAGAGGAGGAGAGAGACTTTTATCAACCCCTCTCTCACAAGGTACAATTCGATTAAAATTTTTGAAAATATAGCAGCTCCAAAAAAAAACAACTCCATTTTGGAGACAAATCTTTTTTTTATTTACATGTTATTTTTTTTGCTACTATTTTTTCAGAAAAAAAGACACGTGAATTGTTCGACACGCCTGGCGTGCGAACAGCACGAAATCAGTTGCATCCTGATTCAGAATGACTCACTAAAGCCTTTTCGACTATATAGCCAACATCTGCACTGCACGCAGATTTTCATTTCCCCTCTCTGATCGGGCTTTCTTTATCGGCTTTTGTTAATAAGAGCATCGATAAATTTAAGTTTGGCCTTAGCCTGTTTGTAGTCTGTGTACAATGGTTCCAATGAAGGAGGTCTTTCTTCTTTTGAAATTCTTCTTCCTGTTCTATTTTGAATTTCTAATTCTTGTTGTTTAAGGTTCCTTTTCAACCGTTTCTTTTCATCTCTTGTTTCTTTTTGAATTTCAATTAACTCCTCCCTGCAATCATAAAGTAAACATTTTAATATATAATTTTAGAAATATAAACATTAAACAGGTTTAGTTATTTAGTCATTTTAAAATAACTCACAATTCTACTAACTGAGCTATTACTATGCACAAAATCATAGTAAGCTATGCACTCAAGTATGGCTATACTAGATATTTAGCCATACTTCTAAAATCCTGACCAAAATATTTTGAAATCATAAAACGAATAATCTTGTCATAATCTTCACAGGGAAACAAAAGTAATTTTCAGTAGATGTGTGCTCAGAATTCTGCAGAAAACTAAGTAGCTCCTTATAATAGAACAATGATGACATAAACAGAATATCACTTTCTTACAATATGTGAACAATATATTTCCAACATCAATGCGTGAGAGTGTTGAAATAAAAAAAGAACAAAACAATTAAACAAAAGTGATTTATTCATTTACCCCAGTACGAGTAAATACCACACAATTACGAATTGAAAATGACTTATTTCTTTACTTGTGCAAGCTGTTTGTAGTGTCGTATTTGTAGAGAGACGTAATTTTTGAAATTCCCCATCCTATGTTTTAAAAACAAGTCAGTAGCCCAATGTTAACCCAGTCAGGCTACAACACAATTATTCTCAAACTACTCAGCAACTCCAAAAGAAACAGCAAACATTATATTCTAAAATATAACATGATTTTCAGAATTTTCCAGGTACCTATGAAAATGTGGTTTCCAGGTTCTCAATATTTACTGACAAATAGTAATGTCAAGTAAAATAATTAACTTCTGTTAACTTTATGAAAAGTTAAAACTTTTCCATAGTAGAAACTTATAACCATTTTTTTTTAAATTATTTTTCTTACAACATTTATATATTTCTCTTTTATCAACACCTTTCCAACAAGTTTAAGTAAATATTTTATACTATGAAAAACTTATTACTAAATGAAAATAAATTCTTAATTATTCCATTCTTCATCTTTATATCGAAAAAATATTTTTAAAAAAATTTAATAGTCTTTTATTGGAATTTCAGTAAAAAAAATATTATCTCAACAAGAAATTATTATCCACACAAAAAGTTAAAATTGTTAAGTTCTTGAATTAAATTATATTTTCAAATTTCATGTCTTGTATAATTTTTACTATATTTATATATCATATAGACGCCCTGAGGAAAAAAAGTTTGAGAATCACTGCACAAGTCAATTGATATTAGTTTTGTTGTGAAAGCGGTAGTAGATAGGATATTTATCGCCGCGCAAGCAACACTGATTGCTTTTAGAAAGGTAAGACACTGACTGGGGCAGGGAGTGGAGGTTGTCCAAGACGACTTGCTGGGATATGCTCTTCCTTTCTTGATGGGCCAAAGGAGGCGAAGGCACTCGTGGCGGAGAGCCTGGTAAGGTTCCACTCGATGCACCACCGCTGAAGTCCATTGCTTCATGTTCTAAGATTGTGCCTAGTTCTGACACACTTTCTTTCATTTTCGACTGCAAAAGGAAAAAAAATAAATAAAAAACACCTCTATATATAAGTTTACGAGAAAAGAAAAAAAAAGTATACTTTAAGGAAACTTATTATAACAGAATTGCCAAAAGGAGTAATAAAAGTGATTTGACACAAAGGTACTACTCTAGAAATGTCTTTCTAGTGGTTAGAATGCTTGCCACAGATACCATAGATCTCGAATTCGATCTTATTCTAGCCCAAGATTATCTCAAACGTAAGATGAAAAGCTTGTACACGCCCCTCTGCCGTGTAAAACAGTCTATCCTAAGCCTGTACGATGTTAGGGAAATCCTTAAGAATTCCAACTCTAATAAACGTAAGTACGTTAGCTGCATACACGTTATTACAACATCTATTTTTAGGAGTGGTCTACATATTTTTTTAAATGCAATTAAACAGATAACTGGTTTCAATAAAACTGATCATACATTCGTAGAATTATGTTAATAACTATAGTCAATATGTTTAAACACTGTAAACACTAAAAATACTTTTTTTCCCTTTTATTTCTGATAACTAAAAAAAATAAGAATATACAGAAAACTGGTCGAAATTCAATTAAGTCCATGCGTCTAAATAATTACTGATATACAATTGCAATTTTTGTCTAAATATAGGGATGGAAAGTATGGGTCATTTGTAGTTTGGCACCCATTTCCGTTATGTGTGAGCCACATGAACAGGGTGATTGCACATCGGAAGCCCTAGCTTTTATATTACAGTAAGGTCATTACAGAAAGTATCTTTAATAAGAACCTGTCATAATACATGCTTGGGAAAGTCCTTTTCGAGAGACAGTGTGTACAAGATCTTTTACCTCTCAAAGGAAAAATCAAAAAAGTCCTGCCCAGGATTCAAACTTCCTAACTTCAGTAGTGTCATAGTGTCACTAGAACCCATATCTATTAGTATATGAAAAGTATACAGAACCATCATTTCTTGACAGGTATCAAGGAGGAAGGGAATATGTTGTATTATAATCAGTTATCTGTTTATTTGCACAAGGAAACAAAGAATGCCTTCATGTAGTAGGTTTTATCAAATCTAAATAATTACTGATGTACACTTTGCTTTATTTAATGTCTGTTACCACCCCATTGGCATGGTCTCTAGATCTCCTACTTGGGCCACTGTGGCATGGGTCAGAAGCCATTTGATAAGGTGGGTTTTAGTAGTGAGTTTTACCAGCGTTTTCTGTTGCCTCGATTATGCACAATAAAATCTTAATTTAAATAACATTTATTATCATTAGAATATAAAATGATAATTACGTGTACATTTATTGCTTCACTCAACCGACAAAACCTCTCCATTATCAAGAACCTAATGAATTTGTTTAGTTGTATAAGTCCACCCCTTGGTCTATCAGTGGTGCCGATTGATTTTTAATGTAGTTTTTTATATTGTTTGATAAATGAAAATAAAACCAATAAACAAACTGCAATGCGAAAATTTATTGATAACACTAACTGACTCACATTCTAAGCATTATCAGTAGATTATTGCTAATGGAAAAGTTCCGAAAACTGTTGAATTAATAAAATTTTTTTATTTGTTAAAAGCAGGAATAATGCTTTATTTCGAAAATGAAAATGGATTATTATTAACATTAAGGAACTCTAATTCAGAGTCTCATCAATAGGGCAGGTGATACCCAAAAGCCAACGACAATGCAATTAAACAGATAACTGGTTTCAATACAACCGGTCATATATTCCTAGAATTATGTTAATAACTAAAAGCAATATGTTTAAACACGGAAAACACCTAAAAAAACCTTAGGTTTTCCTTTCGATTCTGATAGCTAGAAAATAAGAATATACAGAAAACTGGTCGCAATACAAACAACTCAGTCCATTTGTCTAAATAATAACTGATTTTCCTATGAGTTGTCTGGGGAAAGGAATATGATTCGTTGCGATGTGGACCAATGGGAGCGGAGTTTGCAGGTCCATGCGTAAGGTCCCAGTTGCCCGCTGCTCAGCAAAAAGCCTCTGTCTTTCTGCAGAAAACAGAAATGTTTGGCAGAAAACATCATTTAACACAGAGGGACTGTGCAACCTCTATACCTATTGGCAGAAAGACAGAGGCTTTTTGCTGAGCAGCGGGCAACTGGGACCTTACGCATGGACCTGCAAACTCCACTCCCATTGGTCCACATCGCAACGAATAATAACTGATGTACACCCTGCTTAATTTAATGTCTTTACCACCCCAGTGGCATGGTCCATAGATCTTGGACCACAGTGGCATGGTCCATAGATCTTGGACCACAGTGACATGGCCCATAAATCTTGGACCCCAGTGGCATGGTCCATAGATCTTGGACCCCAGTGGCATGGTCCATAGATCTTGGACCACAGTGGCATGGGTGAGAATCCTTTGGTTGTTAAGGATGTCTAGATTTTCTAAAACTGACTTGCTGACTGTTGTAATAACTGCTCATTGTTAATCTTCTAGTTATAAGAACAAAAAGCCACGAGATTATTGTCAATTTCCATAAATCTACACGTATACTTTGTCTAAATTCACTGTTTTAACGAGGTTTTCTAAAATGACTTGTTTCGGTATATAGTCGAGTGACAAGACTGAGATACTAACAGGCGTCTGTTTGAGAAGCGACCTCTTGAGGAGCCGATAGCGGTCGTACAGAGGCCTGACCAAGTCGCGGTCCTTCTTCGACTGTGGGCGGCCGAAAGTCGCCTCCAGCTGCAGCAGCGCTCGCTGCATCGCCGCCTTTTCCTCCATCAGCTGGCCGTAGTCCAAACTTTCCAGACTCTTTCCGCACATCTTGTCTTTCAGTTTCTGTACAACAAATCAATATTATTAACATTAAATAAAAAAAACTTAAAAATAAAACAACACTTTTAAATACGTTTCTTCATCATACTTGTAAATCTATATACAATATTAATTTATTTTTCTATATTTAGTTCTTTACTGACTCTTCTGTATTACAAATCAAATTATTTCGTCAGATCTCAAGATCCAACAGATGGCAGGCAATAACTGACACAAAAAGCCTTTCAAAACACTTTCCCATAATTATATGTAATTCATTACGATACAATATCACAATTATTAGTAGACAGGCTAGCATACTGTCTCACTGTCTGTACTTATAACAGTGGGCTTATTTACAGCGTATTTTTTCCTTTTACTTTATTTTTAAACGTTTGCCAACCGTTTTGAATCATTTTCTAATTATCAATATATTTACCTAAAACTTCAATGTTAGGAGTACAAAGAAAGAAGACAAGCATACAGATTTTGAATAACTTCTATAACACGCTACTTCAGGAGAAATAAAAAAGAAACCTTAAAAACTAACGAAACACAAGCTTTCGATCAGCTTGGTCATCTTCAGGTAAACAATATTTTTACATCATACCTTCTTACGAGGTATGACGGTTTTACCTATATCTAAGAAAAATCATAATAACCTCAGTGTATTGAGGTAAACAATTGTGTATATTACACAATAAAAACTAACAACAATAAACAATATTACATTAGCAAAGTTAGAAATAAGGGCCTCTTAATATACCTATATTTATACATAAAAAACTTTTTCCATAAAGATACGATTCGAAATGGATTAATGAAGTTCACTGTATATAATGAAACACAAAGAAATAAAAACACACTTAAAGTCTCTAATTTTCGGTTTGAACCGATAAGAGAGGGAAACCAAGCGCACTGGTCCTCCAACCGTCTCTGGACCAGCGCGCTTGGTTTCCCTCTCTTATTACTCCTCAAGACAGTTCAAACCGAAAATATCTTTGTTGTTTCATTATCTACATTGAACTTTAATCATATATAAAACGAAGTTTTCAATATAATGGTCTGTGAACAGTTTCATTTCTTCATACTTTACGAGTATTCGTTCCCCTTTCAGGGGAAGTCTCCCCTTTAACAAGTCGAGACAAGTCAGACATAGGTTTTTATGAGAGACAGGTTTAAAAGACCTTTTCAATGTCGTCGACGATCTTTTCCGTGATGACAGGAGTGGTCGAGTTGGCCTCCTTGATGACAGAGATCCTCATTTCATCCTTCTTGCTTCTCAGCTGCTTTTTCAGCTTACTCTGCATTGAAAGCATTTTCTTTATGTCAGGGTTGGCTAGCTTGTCCGCTTGAGACGGCTTAAATCCAAATTCTCTCTCAAACCCTTCTTCATACTTCTTCAATTTTTGTTTAATGCTGCAAAAAAAAAACAAGGAAATTAATTTAAGCCATTGTTTAAGTCTATGAAATTTCTACATTATATGTTTAAAATTATTAATAAAATTTATTATTTTACTTATTAATTAATATTAAATCATCGGGCGTTCGATTCGTTCAAATGAATCAATTTTATTCCCAAGTAATATTTTATAATTTTTTTTATAACAAAATTTCACCATAAACTCGTAAAATAACAATCAATGTACAAACCACAATATGAAATGGGAAAACAAGACTAAGATCTTTCAACCATAACAAGTGCTTTTAGTCAGTTGGGACTGACTCTGACGAAGACTAATTGTTGGTTACGTTTGAAAGATCCTTTTTCTCATTTCTTATTGTTTTTTTTTATGTATATACTTACTTAGATAAAGAAATTGATCACAAAAACACTTATGCACTCTTAGATAATTAAAACGAACGACACAATCAAAAATGCTCTGATACCTTCCCTTTAGGTTATCAAAGAGCAACTGTAGCTAAGTTTTCAATTACTCTTTAATAAAGTTACGACCTCAGAGTATTACATTTTTTTACTGATTATCTTTACTTCAAAAACAAGTTTAGTGTTAAAATATTACAATTGAAGTTTTACCTTTGTATTTGCGCAGTCAAGTCGAGAATGGTAACGTCTTCAGGAGGTCCAGAAGAGATCATCCGTCGACTGATGACCACTGAGTTTCGAGGAGAGACCATTCGTTCATCGCTCTGAAAGGAATATAAGGTTTCAGTATGTTTTTAGTATAAAACTTTCAACAATAGGTAACCCCTGTATACCTTGCAGTTCTGTAACGCAGTCAAACATTGTTCATCATTAAATCTTTCATACATTGAACATGGTATCAACAACCTTAAACATGGTTTCATTGTGACTTACACAATTAAGGAATTTCCAGTATTATGGTTAATGCGTTTTTAAGAGGAAAATTTTGAGAAATCTCACCATGCAGTGAGGAAATTCATTTGAAGCAGTCAAGATAATTAAAGTAACTAGATATAAAACTTTATACCACTTTTATAGTCGATATAAAACAGAACATTTCACTATTTCAACAAAACAGAGGTGACAACAGATCTAGATTATCCCAACAGTTGGGTGTTGAATTGAAATGAGCTCAGAGCACAGCACTATATAAAGGTCTTCCAATAAAAGCAATCGAAAAGGACTGATTCTTGACGTAAAGTAGATGACAGAAGTCATGAGAATATCCTAGCACAAAGAAACAGCTTTCGTCGATAAAACCATTGCTTTAGTAATGATGTCGGAAAAGAAATTACTTAACATAATGATTATTACAGTAATAACATTGTTATAATTAAGATTATTTTTTTTTAATGTTTAAACCTAACACTCTTAGTTTTTGCACCAGTTATTTAATTTTTATAATATACATTCGCATAAGATGCTATTCTTTTGGAACCTTATACGAACAGTTTTTTACGAAGTATACAAATACAAAACAGACAGTGGTCATTTTTTTATATTTGGAGAAATAATAAAATATGAATAAGCTTTTAATTTATTTCTTGTTCAACTGTTATAGTGTGGTATTTACCAATATTAGGGAATTATGTCTCTACACAGAACAAGTTTAATCTGAAAACTAACATCGCGTTTCGAACACTTAGTGCTTTTCAACTCAAGCATGCATATGTAAATCTGAAGAAGAATACTAAGTGTTCAAAACGCGTTATCAGTTTTCATATTAAACTTTTTTTGTGTAGAGATGTCATTTTTGAAATCCCCCAAAAACACTTTTAATATCCAGGTGATATATATATATAGCAGGAGATTGTATCAACTATCAGGAGTTTTGTTTATATAAACTGATAATTAACCTGTCAAGAATTATGTACGAGTACAACTGCCACACTTACACACGTATACCTTCAGTGTTGTTCTGAAAGCGAAAAGTTATTAAAAATGACTTTTTTTTATTCCAATCTCCTGCAATAGTCTGTAAACCAGTACTTAATGAAATTTCTTTTAAGTAATGTTTCTATTTTTTTGGTTTCTTTCTTTCCTTTTATTTAATCTGCCTTTTTTCTTTCTTTTTTGTTTTGAACCGTATCATACTGAAATCAATTTGAACTTGGAGGGGTGGCATGTTTTGATTTGAGGACGTAACCTGCCTTTGTTTTCGAGTCTGTTATGATACTGTTGGATAAATCCTTTAAATAGGTTTTTAAAAAAAAGTTTTAAGAATGCCGAAAACTATTAGAATCAACGTCGGTTTGAAGTAGTTAAACATTGGACCTAATCGTCAAGAAAGCTATTCCGAATTTTAAGAATCAGTGGTCGAGAACCTATACCAATATAATGAATACCAGCACGGAGTTTGCACCCAATAAAAACAATGTTTATTTTCATTAGTCATAACCATATCACATTTTCATTAACTGAAAGTACAACATTATTTAAACTGTGATACACTCAAATTTTTATCATCGCTTCCACATGGAAAGATAAGGTTTTTTTTTTTTAAAAAAAAAGAAAAAACTTATCTCCAAACACTTGATTGAAACTCAAATTAATCCATTAATAGAACAGATAATAAAGAGTACAGTACTTTTCCATTATTAATTATATTTTCCGAGAGCATTTGGTTTGAAATCAAAATCTTAAATAATGAAGAAGCTGGATATCGACCTACTCGAAGCATGAATGGCTCTTGACGAAGCTCATTAATGGGAGATGACCAAATCTGTAGTCATTGTAACTGCACATGCATCTATTATAATTTTCTTCATACGTGTAATAATTACCATTTTCTTTATACATTATACAATAAACTGTTTTTTACCACAACTTTTCCTATTTTATTGACGAGTGAAACATGAATAAGCATATTCACGTTGATTATAGGTCAACTATTATTATGACTGTTAAACATCGCCCTGTAACTGGGCAAGAAGATTTTAGTAAATCTTAAAAGAAAATAAACAGCTTGTACTTTATAGTTACACTATAACCATGTACTAAGCAAGATCATATATTTAACTAATTTTTCTCACAATTCAATTTCATTCAACCTTACGTTGTCTTTACATCCACTCCGCGAACAGGGCAAGATTGTATATCTCCGACAAGAAAACATCTAGTCATGTTTAAACTGGAACACACAAGATATTTATTTGTCAAGGAAAAATCAACACATTGATGTATTTAATAACACAGAAATTTACCTTCTTATAAATCATAGAGCACTGTTTGTTCAAAATTGATATCCATCATCGAACATTCTACTTAAACTACCCAAAGTTTATGTATTATTTAAGAACTATAATTATAACTTTTGAGAAAAGTTCACAACTAGAAATTAAGTATTTTAAAAAGGAATAAACCAATATTATTATCCCATAAACAATTATTAAATGAATTATAAAGCTATCTGATCACTTAACTTTTGAGCATAAGCGACTTGCTGAACATCCTCACAGCTCTGGTCATTAATTTATTCTTTTAATATTGCTGATGGCTCTTCTAAATATTAAGTCAAATAGTAAACATTTTCTTCTGGGAATGAATTTTCTTCTGCGATTTGTTAATATATGCTCCCTGAATTACAAGAAGGTTAATGAATGTGTTATCAAGCAGGAATGCATGACTATGTATTCAGTCTTTTGTTGTTCTCGATAAGTAAATATCTTATGATATGAACAAGGTTCAGGGGAGTCCAGTGGGTTACATGCTCGCCTCTGGACTTTGCGATTCTGGGTTGACCTGTATTTGGACCTAAGTCTTCTAATCATACCACTTTGGGGGGGGGGGGGGGGGGGGGTTCGATATTCACTCTGGCATTAGATTTATTTACGCGGAAGGTGAAAAAAACCTAAGCACGTCGTCTCTCAGAGAGGACGTTAAACCCTAATCCCGAGCCTGTACCATGCCAGGTACTCGTTAAAGATCCCTACTATAAATATATAAATACACTTGCGCTGGGTAAAATTTAGATGAGTAGACCGTGGACTGGGCTCCATGTGATTAATTATTAGTTATTAATACTTTCATGTATGTTTTTTGATTCTTAAGTCTCTATTTTGCATAAGCCTGTTCTGGTCACTGGTCAAAGATTCACACTAGCCAAGGAAATTTTACTTTTTAATACAAGGGACAAGTAAAAGCGCCAGTTTAGCTTGTATCCCGCCACGTAAACCAATTTAGAGAATGAAGTGGTAAAAGGCCTAGATGCCTGTCCACTAATTTGGCATGCACCTTGCTGTGCAAGGCTAACTGACCCTTGACTCTTGGTAAAATTTAGAACTCCCAATGAAGAATGTATATTGTGTGGAATTACTAAGGTATTACAATCCAATTTTGTTGGATTGTACAAGATGTACAATACAATCTTGGATTGTACATACTCCAATAAGAGCCTAGGGAATTAATGATGATGTCGCTAGCTCGTTTTGGAAGAACCTATTTATTTAATTGGTAACGTTTTAGATATGAATGAGTCTACAATCGAGTCTTTCATTTGGCTTACACTAGTTTATGAGAATGAATATTAGGTAGTTAGCGAATAGCTGGCATCTGCTACACGACCCTCTTAGAGAGATAGCAAGTCAAGATTTTCAACACAGTCGTTACAAAGATTCGAACCTCACAACATTTAACACTAATCTTTACCCCAAGCAAGTTAATAATAAGTTGTTTTGATAGATAAGAAGCAGTGTGGGCTCACCGGAGGATTGCTGGCCCAGTGTGGGGCACTCGGAATGGCTTCCGATGGCTGCTCCTCCCTGGCGTTCAAGTCTAGCATGGGGCTGTAGACTCCCGACGTCGGAGAAGGACACTTGTCCACATTCTCCTCCTGTAAACATCATGTACCACTATTATTTATTCACCTCTATAAATTACAACAATATATATTGACTTCAAAATCGAAGAAGAGTAAACACAGAGTAAACAAACACACATACTAACTCAAATTTTAGAGAAAAATCCGTCTTGAGGAGTAAGAGGAGAGAGAGAGAGAGAGAGAGAGAGAGAGAGAGAGAGAGAGAGAGAGAGAGAGAGAGACCAAGCACGCTGTAAACGTAACGGCAGGTAAGAGTGTTGCCTCATTACTCCGTGTGTTACTCTTCTTCCTTCAATTTTGCACTGGTATTAACTCTAAACAAGACTTAAGTGACACTTGTTGTGAGTGTCACGTGTTCATTCAAACTAGACAGTTGTTGAAATTCACAGACTATTTTTCTTTGTAAAATAATTTGTAATGTAATACTTAGGTTTTTCTATTTCAAAATGTATACTTCTGCCTATGAAAAAGGTTTTAAATAAAAACCGAAACGTTGGCATTGAGAGTTTAATTTGAACCTGAAGAACTGATCGAGTCCCTTTTAAACTTCAGTTTTGTTTCTATTCCACGGTCGATACTTTTATCAATATATATATACAAAATTTTGTGAAACAAAAGTCAGTATCTGTTTGAATCTGATGAAGACTGTTTGTTTCGGTTTTGGATTTTATGAAAAAAATTTGAGTTAAATAAGTGTATTTCTTCTTTTCTTTGTATTTGAACAAGTATAGTCCATTCCGATTTGAAAATGTAAAAAAATTGATGTTTACCGGTTTGTCTTGAAGCTTGAGACTCTGTTCAGAGGAGCTCGTCACTGGCGTGGTGCTGTCTTCGAGATCACACGAGCTGAACTCCGTTAGCTTGTCTGCGACACTTTCAGGTTGGTCTACTTCCAGGGCTTCATCACCAGGTGCGTCTAGTTCATCGTGAACTTTCAACTCATCAATGTGATTCTCCTGAAATCATCCCAACGTTGCATAAATTCAATGCAATCAATTTTATGCAACATTCCTTTCATATCAATTAAAACCAAACATTTCTCAACAACTAGCTAAATATATTGCTTTATCTTTAAAAAAAATTCAATCTACTTAGAAAGTTGAAGTATTTTTCTGTTTATTCTCCAGTCAAGAGTGTCTCTAATTTTTAACCTTTTTGAAACCGTAAAACTGAATTACAAATACAAAGATGTCCTGGACAGTACAACTTGTGTACAATATTTGTAATATACATATTAAAGTTCAGACCAACATATGAATCCCCAACAGATCATTTATTATGGGAGCTCAAAACTATCAATGATACATGCATTTCTGTAATTTCTGCGATAACAGAGTTAATAAATAAAATGTGAGTAAAATAACCCTTTGTGCTCACATCTATATTTAGGACTTTAAAGAAAAAGTCCCAGAAACACGCTCTATAAATGGCATAAAGAAATAGATAAACATATTTCTCTCCAGATCAAGTTATTATATAATTACTGATACGGAAGTTTCCGTATAAGAAAAGTTGAAAAGAACAAAGAAACGTCTTTCGACACACTGTTTTTCTTCTTCAGGTAAATCTGTTGTAGAGGAAAGATGACAAAGAATGAAAAGTCTTTAAAAAAAAAACCATTGTTTTGAGGAATAAAATGTTATGAAAGTACGAACTTCTTACTCTGGCCTTCGATTTATTCACGTGGGAAGTGAATAAATCTGAGTACATCGTCTCTCGGAGAGGATGTTAGTCATCATCGGTCCCGAGCCTATATGATGTCAGTAAATTAAGTTATAATGATCAAAGGAAGATAATGAACACGACATACAAAAACGGGCAGGATTTGAAATACAATTTTAAATAGGAGGATTAATATCAAGTTGACTATGGAAGTAACCACACAAACCTTGGACAGGTGGGTTCGATGCTTTTTCCTTCGTCGACCAGCAAGACTTCTACATCTTTGCGGGGCAAAGCGTTCATTGTTTCGACGAATTTCATGTTCATTTTCATCATATAGATCGCTGGCATAGCCAACAGTACAGGTCACCGGAAGCTTGTCTGAGGGATCCGGTGAAATGACGAGATGTTCTGGTGACCGAAGATTGCGTTCATGCAATGGGTGGACCACCTTGCGAACCTGAAAGCACAACACATTAGTCAAATATCTGGTGGGGTCAATATTTAATCAAACTTCCATTGTAACAAACTTACATTCCCCATATAAGTGTATAACCTCATTTTTTGAGGTACAAAATGATTAAAAATTGACTTAAAGGATTCTAATTCTTATAAAATTGTAATAATTTACGCATGGACATTTAACCCTATATTTGTTAAATAAAACTAAATACAAGGTATAATAGTACTGCATGATTACTGTTTAGATACAGAGTGTTCACACGTTTTCTGCATGCAAGCTCCTTATGAAATGAACAAATCACAATGATCTACCTGCACTGTATTTATTTAGAATACAGGGTGCGGCATAAGTAATGCTTTTTTTTTGTGAAACAAAATTAGAAACGTTTTTGATTATCCTTTATTTTTTTCAAAATGAATGTTTTCCAAAATAATAAATAGATTAATTTAAGATATCAACAAAAATAAAATAATAGTTATTTGGTATTAAAATTATTAAATAAAAATGACATCAAACCAAATTAAAGAAAAAAATTATACAAAAAAAAACTGTGGACTTTAAAATTTAGTTGAGATATTTAAAATGTTCTCCTTCATGTTCAATACAATTATGAACTCTATCAGCGACACGGTTACAAACTTTTTGGCACACTTCTATGGTAAATTCATGAAATTTATCTGAAATTGAATTCTTTAATTCTGGAATTCTTTTTGGCTTTTACATAACATTGTAAACTTCATCTTCCAATACAGTTCAAAAAAAAAAAAAAAAAAAAAAAATCCAGTGGTATTAGGTCTTGGTTTTATAAATATCTAAAAAAATAAATATTTGGCGATTATTTAAAAAAAAATTATAAGATGTAATTACATTATAAGATGTAACAATAAGACGTAATTACATTAACAATGTAACAATAAGATGTAATTACATTATAAGATGTAACAATAAGACGTAATTACATTAACAATGTAACAATAAGATGTAATTCCATTATAAGATGTAACAAAAGGGCGTTTCCTAGGCCGCACCCTGTATGTAGAGGATTCTTACAATTTATGAGGTGATGCATCAATACATTCCATCGCAAAAAACCTCTGTTCTATTTTTGCGAAAATGATACGTTTTTACTTCTTACCCGTTCCAGTCTCAGTACTCATTTTAATACCCTTTCTTAAATTTAGCTTTTTTTTTGCATTTAGAGCCATTTTTGTATCAAAATAATCAGAATTTCATTTGACTGGTCGTCATGTATGGTGGTACCTTGGTGTTGAAACGAACTTGAACAAATAGGAATTAGAAAAGAAGGGCCCAGGAAATTATATCATGTTTAACATTAAACTATTTAAATGAAATCAACTATACAATTGTCAAGCGTAGGGAATAATTCTAAATTTTAGTGCATCGTAGGTTATCTTTCTTTTATGCAGATTGGATTCATTCTTTTGCATATTTACTATAGTTTACTTATTAACTAATATTTTAAATGCATACTATTATTCACAATGAAAATGTAAATTTTAATAACGTTTGTATGAATAGTCAACAGATGGTGCTAGTTGTTTGCATAAATCAGTACAATGTGGTTTGTTTATCCATATGGTTTGTAAATAAATATACGTTCAATATTTTTTTTCCTTTAAATAGAAAATAAATATTTCGAACTTGTGTAAATTAAGAATTCCAATGAATATATATTAGTACTTTTACAACATGGTTGATAATCATACTATGGTCTTCACAATCATACTGCAGCTAAACACATTAGTAGTTATGATTCAAATGACGCCACGCAAACAAATCCTAGAAATAATGCAACGTCAAAGTATTTACTTAATAATGTCAGTATTGTATTATTACCAAACCCTCTTCACAAGAACCAATTATTTGCTGAATCTGATATTATTTGCTTCATTTTTTTAAATGACATCAAATGTTTGGTAATGAATTCATATAATTAAAATGTTTGATATTTACCGGTAATTGCTAATTTAACAACTTTTAATGAACAATTAATTACTTTAAAATCAATTAATTGGGTAATTAATAATAATTATATGAAATACTAACAAGTAGCTAATACCATAATTATGCTCATTACCTAATTAGTAAAGTGCAAAGCGTGAGTTTATTGGAGTCATTACACACTCAGTCAGACCTTAATTTGACCAAAACGTGACTGTCATCTGATATATTTTTTAAAAACGTTTTTAATTACAGTTACTCAGGTTTCTGTGTTTTTTCTTATATTTTGAAACTCAGTTCTTCTTGGAAGCTTTTTCACTGTACCAACATAACGAAAACAAACCAATGTACATGACAAACAGGTATCAATACTAGACATGTAATTCATTTTCATAAACTTAATCGAATTTAACTCCCATATTTTATAGATATGACGAAACCAACTGATTTATTTCTTGGTTCTCCGATCATGTATTCGAAAAATAGATCTCCACAACTTCATAATTATTCAACTTCATGTTTCCGTATTTCTGATCTTCTGCTAATAATGTACATATAGACTTTGTAGGTATTTTTTGATGATTTTGTCTTTTTTAATAACAAAATACAAAGATTTGTAGATATAGCCGTACATTTAAAGCTGACATAGCATTGGGGACTATATAATCTTTATTCTTGACTTAAAATTTAAGAAGCTCTCTCATATTACCAGTTCATACAACAAACTCGACTACCTGAATAGAGATTGTACACCCGCAAATGTTCCGAAATACATCCCATTGTATCAACTAAGAAATCCTTTTTTTGCTGATATGCAATATTTTAGCATGTGCCTCCGAGTATGGTCATATGGTTGTCTCGAATATCTTGCTTGTATATATATATATATATATATTGTTAAAATTTGCAGCAGCTTCTGCACTCACTAACTTTAAGCTGGTGGCCTCGATCCTTCGGGCGATTTTTCTTTCTTCTGGCTGCAGTTGCCACAGCATCTGTCCTAGAGACATCTTCAATATTACACGAGCTTTCGACCATAGGAACATTGGTCATCTTCAGGTAGAGCATGCCTTGTAGTAAACAGCTTAAATGCCAATCAGGTTGACTAATTCGAACCAATCAGAGCGCAGGGTTAAGGCTGCTGCTCTGATTGGACCTCATGCTCGGCTCCAGGCTCCTGCTCGTCGGAATTACATACATGTCCTTGACCTGGAGGTTTATAGAGGGGTTCCTTTCTTTATGTACAGGGCTTCCAATATTTGTAGCTTCTCCGCATTCTGTTCCGCCTGTATGATGGCAGTGCCCTGCACCAGCATCTCCCTCGTCAGCTGAGTGTTGTGTTTTTCCTGTGTATGTTTCTTGGGGGCTCCCGCAGTCAAATGAAGAGTTAGCCTCCTAGAGAGCTTAGTCGCAGTCATCCCAATGTACTTGGAAGGCAGGCTTTCACATTCACCTGTGGTGCAAGTATACTCGTACACTAGGTGGTCAGCGCAGTCACCTAGTGTACGAGTATACTTGCACCACAGGTGAATGTGAAAGCCTGCCTTCCAAGTACATTGGGATGACTGCGACTAAGCTCTCTAGGAGGCTAACTCTTCATTTGACTGCGGGAGCCCCCAAGAAACATACACAGGAAAAACACAACACTCAGCTGACGAGGGAGATGCTGGTGCAGGGCACTGCCATCATACAGGCGGAACAGAATGCGGAGAAGCTACAAATATTGGAAGCCCTGTACATAAAGGAAAGGAACCCCTCTATAAACCTCCAGGTCAAGGACATGTATGTAATTCCGACGAGCAGGAGCCTGGAAGCCGAGCATGAGGTCCAATCAGAGCAGCAGCCTTAACCCTGCGCTCTGATTGGTTCGAATTAGTCAACCTGATTGGCATTTAAGCTGTTTACTACAAGGCATGCTCTACCTGAAGATGACCAATGTCCTATGGTCGAAAGCTCGTGTAATATTGAAGATGTCTCTAGGACAGATGCTGTGGCAACTGCAGCCAGAAGAAAGAAAAATCGCCCGAAGGATCGAGGCCACCTAAAGTTAGTGAGTGCAGAAGCTGCTGCAAATTTTAACAACATATGTTTGAGAGAAGACCTGCTGCCAACGTATTCATTATATATTAATAATATATATATATAAATATATTATATATATATTATATATATATAATATAATATATATATATATATATAACACGAGTTCAAAATCGTAACTCTCAGAGAAGGAATCACACATATAAACTCAAATTTAGGGCAATACGTATTCAGGAGAAAAGAGAAAGGGAAACCAAGCATATGTAGACGCAACGGCAAGTAACCCATACATATATATAGACTCAATATGTAAAATATATCGAAACTTTAGCAAAAAAGGAAGCATTTCAATTTAAAGACCTAATACTCAAAAACAAACTTACTGAATAATATATATACTTAAAATAAACTGTGACACATAGAAACATAACAAAGACTCACTTTTCAAAAGTGACACACTTTTGAAAAGTGAGTCTTTGTTATGTTTCTGTCTATGTGTCACAGCTTATTTCAAGTGTAATCTGTCCTGCCGTACTGTTTGTCGTTTATCATGGTATATATATATATATATATATATATATATATGGTATATCAAAGACTAAAACACAGTAAGAAATACAGAAGTATGACTAAAACCTTTCAACCAAAATAAGTGGTACTCGTTCAGTATGAGAGATACTCTGACAAAGACCAGTTGTAGGGAATGCCTCAAAATAAACAACGCTTCTTTAACCGATCAACTATTTTAACATCTTTGAATAAAAAACTAAGAGAAATTAAAGATTTTAACGATAGACGAAAACACTGATGAATTTTTGGTCAAAAACTAATTTTCAACTCATGAAAATAGTGAAAACAGTAACAAAGAAAATATTAAATTCACTATTCTAAACCCTTTTAGAAGTAACTTTTGTTACTTCAATGCAAGTTAACTAAGCAATTTTAATTGATTTTTATTTTAGGTAAATAAAGATTGAAATACATGGTTTTACTAAAAAAACAACACGTTTGGAACGCTTAGTGTTGTTCTTCAAGTAAATACGAGTATTGAAAAGTCGACAGCATTAGAAATAAAATGAATAAATATAATTTTTTTTCCAATTTATTTCATTTTCTAGCATTTCTCGTCAACATTAGATGTAACCTGAAGAAGTTTACTGTGAGTTTGAAAAAAAAATTATTTTGACAATTTTTTTTATATTTGGTAAATAAACACAGAAGTGTCAAAATAACAGAAATTTTACAGGAATAATATGTTTCGAACATGGCTTTTTCTTCATCAGGTTACATTAACTGTTGAGAAAAATGACTATATAAATGAGTCCTTGCTTCTTGTTTTCACGAAAACGTTTTTTTTTTTCTGTGAAAACATTTTGACTGTGTTTTCTTAATACGAGTAAATATAACGGCGTGAACGGCTATTGATTTATATAAATAAATAATAAATACTAACAGTGCACTGGATAGGGTTAATGAGCCAAAGGGCCAGGTGCGAGTCGGTCACAACGGGAGCGTGAAGCAGCATGCTTGAAGGACAAACGACTACTGTTAGACTGTCTGCATACTTAGATACGCTATCTGGGTGCATTCTTATCAATCTACTCATCCCCTCCCTTAACACCACTGCCAATTCAAAAAAAAAAAAAAAAAAAATTACTTATTTATATCAACAAATGGGAACAATTTAGCTGACGCAATCTCAAGAGGGTATTATCAATCATTACTTGAAAGCCGACAAAAGTGGAATTTTAAATTTAGTTGAAATACAAACTAATTATATTGTTCTCTGGTACTTATAGAGTTAACAACATGATGGCCTACATCAACTGGAAAACAAGCACTTAGCAGTATAGAATTGATATATATCTAACTGATAATGTTAGCTAAAAATATCTGTTGAGAGTACTCAGATCTATTGAAATGTATAATCAAACTAGGCAGAGTAAACGGCCTTGCCCGGCTTTCTATTATCTCGCATGGTGTCAGGGCTCTTCAGACAGACCGCGTGAGCCGGCCTCAAGTCGCCCAGACATGTCGGCTAGCAGAGGCAACATCGGACCTACAAAGTCCAGCCCGACCTGACTCAGGCCCGCGGGTATTCAAACCTGACCACCATCCTGGCGTTTATTCTCTATAAGCCAAGAAAATCTCGGTCATATGTTTTATCTAAATTATTTTATTATAAATATATTTATCCTTAGTTTAATATCCAAACATCGTTTTAGTATACATAATATATTAATATACATTTATTAAAAAAAAATTAGCGCATAGAAGCCCGGGTCCGACAGGAACGTAATAATTGACACTTTGAGACCGACTTGGCCCGAACGTAATAATTGACATTTTGAGACCGACTCGGCCCGAACGTAATTAATAATTGACATTTTGAGACCGACCCGGCCCGAATTTCGGATTGGGTCGGGTTCGGGCTTAAGATCTCACCTCTACCGGCTAGAAACCATGCCATCATTCAAAAAAAAAAACAACCTAACTTCTAAAATTAGTTTGAATTCGGTCAACTTAATTTAAATCAAACCCTTTAAGGCAAATTTTTTTGTTTTCTTTCTTTGTTCATGCAGGTGTTCCGTCCCTCATCGGGTGTAACCCATGTACACGACGACATGGCCCTGCAAGCATGGTGACCCATGTACACGACGATATGGCCCTGCAAGCACGGTGACCCAGGTACACGACGACATGGCCCTGCAAGCACGGTGACCCATGTACACGACGACATGGCCTTGCAAGCACGGTGACCCATGTACACGACGACATGGCCTTGCAAGCAAGGTGACTCAAAAGTCCTTTTAGGTGACTCTTTCCGCAAGATGGTAATTCATATATGGAAAAACAACAACCTTTGACAACCTACTACCATATCCAGAGTTGGATATTCAATAAAATACATGAATGGCTGCAAGATTCTTTAAATGATGTGAGAGACATCAGTTCAAAACATATACTCGTAATTGCCTGTCTAGATGTAAGTTTCTGTAGATGACATACTGAACTGTATGTGTGTATCGTTGAACAATATTCCGTTTGTCAACACATGAGATGAGAAAATCTAAGAGAGGACGTTAAGCCGTAGGTGCCGAGCCTGTACGACGTCAGGTACTTGTTAAAGATCCCTATTCTAAATACACTTGAGTCTGGCAAAATTTAGAACTCTCTAATATAGAATGTTCATTGTGTATTGCAAAGGGCGAATCTTTGGTCTATATGTGTTCTCTTGTCGAAGGAACTACAGATGGCATTTTTGCTATTGCTTCCGATAAGTCGTTTGCAATAGCAATTTGAATGCGATGAAACACTTTGACAACAGTTCCACCAAACGACTGTAATCTGAGGAGGACGCTTCGGAATCTAACAGTTTTAAATTAATACGCTGGAGTATTTGGATTTGACAAGTCTTTCATAGTAGCTTTATAACCAGTTGAAATGCAGATATATTTTTCTTGAATAAAAACAAGAAGTCGAAGTAACATTCATTGCTAATAATTCTAAATGTGAGTCAACATTTAAATTTGTTTCGTAATTAAATAATAAGATGAACTATCCAATACAATGGCTACCCAAAAACATCTCAATAAGTAGTAGTTAACGGTTTCAAGAAGAAAGGTTGATATTACTAGGTAGCCATATCGACAGGAGGCCAAGGTAGCCCAATGGCTTACCTGCTCGCCTCTGGACTGCTAGATCTAGCGCTAGATATCCATTTAGGCCCTCAATTTATTTACGCGGGAGATGTAAAGTCGTCACTCGAAGACGACGTTAAGCTTTATCCTAAATACACAGTTGGGCAAAATGTAGGATTCGCTACGTCTAATGTTCATTTTATACCTCGTAGTATCACCTAGAGCCATACTTTATATGTGTTCTCTACTGGGAGTGCCACTACAACTTAACCTAACCTCTTATAACCTAGCCAATCATCATTTTTTTCATTAAATGAATAATTAAATAAAATAATTAATTGAAATGACTATTATTTTTTGCATAAATAATTAATATTAATCTTAAAATAATTAATTAATAACTAATTAATCTTAAGTTGATATTAATAACACTGCTCGACACATTTTTTAGGGTCGAAGGTTTCTAAGCTGATTTAGATTAATTTAGAGGTTCTGATTACGAAAATAATACCAACTTTTTCTCATCAGGTCAAGTATTGAGATGTTTGCTATTTAATACCTTTGATTTCCTTAAAATTATGGTATTTCTAAAGACATGCTAGCGTCATGATTACAATTGTAGGTTGTTATTGTGATTTATGTTAAATGATTCTAACATCACAAACCTTAAAGGTTTTAGTTGCTTTGCAGATTTTTGGAGTAAAAATTAAGCATGGCTACATCCTCTCCTAGGCGACATTTCTTAAACAAACCAAACGTGTTTTGCTATATTTGCAGGGAATATACATTGAAATCCAAATGTATTGCATAAGAATTGCAATATTTTGGTACGATTAATGAATATGTGTCTTAAAGTTAAACAAAAATATTGTTTCTTCAATTTGCTTTGTCTTTATTGTAACTATAGCCTTCCTGCAAAGACGGTTATATCATAGCAGAAAAACTAGACTTGATAGAGAAAAAGCGACATTTTTGGAATCAGCGTCCTTAAATTAGGTAAAAACTGTTAAAACATCTTAGGCACCATGATATTTTTTTTTTGTTCGGGAAGTGTACTATGATTATCTGTTCTAGTTGTGGTGATGATATAGTGGCGTGTGACTGAATGCCAGACGATAGTAAGTACACTCAGAAGGCTTTGGGCATTGACGAGTACCTGAGAAGGAGTGGCAGGCTTGGGCAGCCTGCTCTTAGAAAAGTCCTCGTGGCTGCTGACTCGGCGCATCGAGTCACCTCGCATGTCGCCGCCGCTGCAGCTTGTCTTCACTGCAGGCCGTTCTTCAGAGTTCGACCTGCAACAGTAAGCCTTTATTCAAGAGACTTTGCATCATGCATTCCCTGATGATTAAGTAAACATGTGCGAATGCCAGCAGTAACAACAACCGGATAGTAAGTCCTCTTGATTCACCGCCTATAGTAGACTGTATGTCAGTTCAGTGGTGTCGCAAAGGGGGGGGGGGGGGATTTTGAGGTGGTAAAAAACAGAAAATAGGAAAAAATTAAATAAATTTAAAATAATAAAAACCTAACAAAAAACCTGAAAATGTATACCAGAATGAGATTTCTAATTGTAATTATTTTAATGTTTTATATGTGTAATACAGTTCCCAAACGGATTTTTATTTTAAATTTCTCAAAACTGGTTTTTTAAAAAGGTTGAAAGTTTGTTATATTTGTTTCCGTAACCAGTTAATTTAATTTAACAATTTTTTTTCTGATTTATATTAGAAATAGGGAAAACCGTCTAAACTCGTAAGATGTTCTTGGAGTCGTTATAGCGCTTTCGGACGATTGAGCTCCTTAGGTTAGTTGCGATTGAAGATGGACAACGTCTGAAAGCGCTCCAACGACTCCAAAAACATCTTACAAGATATGACTGTTTTCCCTATTTCTAATATAAAAAATACTAACCTCAGTGGTAGTAACTAAATTTATGTAATTTTTTTGTTTATTTGAATTACATATACGTTCTGTTTTAATAAATCTTTGGTTTTCTTTCATGATACTGAATATGTATACGAGTACTGAACTAGAATGAAAGTCTGGTAGTAATAACAGCAGTCTAAAATTACATCCTTGATTGTCATTTCATGAAAATAAATATTTTGAGGACTTTATGGAATTTTGAAGGTTAAGGGAGTATCATAGGCCAGATGGGGGGGGGGGGGGGGCGTCAGAAATAGTCGCTACGTCACACTGTTGATTCTTCAAACACAAAATAGGTTTTTTGAGAATCACGTCCAAAATGAATTACTCCAGATTAGTTGTCGACGTTTCGTCAAAAATTGTTCAACATTCTCAAGACTAAAACAATTAATTAAGAAAAAGAAGTACTAGTATAAACAAATGTCTGAAAACAAAACACCTTCACATAACATCAACTAACCTTTATGTTTTTGTAAGTTATATTTTGTGGAGGTACTTTGTTTTCAGATATATGTTTTAATTCTAAAGTAGTGCAATTACTTATTATGTGGTATTTACTCATTGTAGGGTAAAAGGTTAATGAAATGGTCTCCACATAAAAAAATTTAATGGTATAAACAACGCGTTTCGAACACGTAGTGTTCTTCCTCAGGCATTAACTAAAAAATACAATGACACCAGAGAGTTATCTATAGTATACAGTAAATATAGTACAAAATAAAAAAAAATAATTCCTATTCCCAGTCAGTCATACCACCGACACTCACCCTTAGGTTCGTATTCTCTTCCTTATTTTATTTTGTACTATATTTACTGTATACTATAGATAACTCTCTGGTGTCATTGTATTTTTTAGTTAATGCCTGAAGAAGAACACTACGTGTTCGAAACGCGTTGTTTATACCATTATATTTTTATATGTGGAGACCATTTCCTTACCTTTTTACCCTACAAAGATATATGGTTATATAGTTCAAAGATTGGTTTCTTGAGGATTTTTGGTTTAAAAAAATTACACTCCTGTTTATACGCCGAACAAACCCATCTTTGAACTTTAAAAATCAGTTCTTGAGAAGCTATGTCAATATGTTTATATAGTCAATAAATTATTTTAGCCTTAAGAATGTTGAAGAATTTTCGGCGAACGTCGGCGAGTGATCTGGCGTAATTAATTTGGGGCCTAATCCTGGAAAACCCTTTTTTGCATATAATTAGACAGGTATTTATAGTTTGTGTGTGTGGGACTGCCAGTCTGTATTTCAGTTATAACACGACACTCTGATGTATATGCAGCTCATATGAAGGAGAGAAGCTTTCTTATAAAACTTTCTGAGAGTTTGTTATCGCAAAATAAATACGGGTCAATTTTCAGTTCCTCCTATATCATAAATACATGTCGCGGTTAAACACAAATGACATAATCATCTTATTAGATGACTAAAAAAAAAGGCGGCTTTTCTTATCACCAGTTTGATTTGTTTCAAGGTCAAACGTGTTAGGCCAAAGAAAACGAGTCTTCCATGCTTGCCAACCTATGCGGCCAAACATTCATTAAGCTGTTAAAAATCTCTTTTATCCAACACCCACTTCTATTCGGTTTTTAGCGTATTTTGATGAGTACAATGTATGAATGAATGGTTCTTTCATTTTCAGGGCAACCAATTAATAATGGGATCAAGGGCACTTGAAGTGCTGCTTTCATTGGTCAAGTGGCAGCCTACAGTCACAAGTTTAGTGGTTAGCGTCTTGCTTAAGGTTAGAGTTGTCTAGTGGATAGCATATGACTACGGTATGTGTTAGCTGATTTGTCTGGAGTCAGAACAGTAGTAATAGTTAGTCAGGATGGTCTATAGCGGGCATCTAGATTAATGGTCAGAATAATGTCAACGCAAGTTGCTTAGCTACGGTCAAGATTGTTAAATAGATAGCAGTGTGTCTGTCTGTATAGATATTACGTATGTGGGAGTAGACCTGATTACTCCCTCACGAAAGGAAGTGTTAAGGCGACTTGACGAAAGCCAACTGGACAGCTCCACAAATATGTGCAGGTTGACCACAACAAAAACGAAAAATGTACTAGGAATAGAAGAAAAAATAATACACTTTTTTATAAAACAAAATAATAATTTAACAGTTAATTAATAAACGAAGAAAATAATTAAATAAATTTCAATCATAATTAAGTTAGAAATTATAATGGTTATAAATAAATAGATGAAATATTTATCAAAAAAATTGTAAACATCTCAGAATGCAACTTAACACGAGCTCGTACTAGGAGCAAATACATGTACGTCTCTATATATAACAAGATTTCACGATAAACACAAGAAATAACAATCAACATTCAAATCACAATAAGAAATGAAAAAAAAAAGACTAAGATCTTTCAACCGTAACGAGCGGTCTTCGTCAGAGTCTAACTGTTGAGTTCAGATAAGACTCTGACGAAGACCACTTGTTGAAAGTCCTTTTTCTCATTTCTTATTGTGATTAAAACGTTGATATATATATATATATATATATATATATATGCAAATGTATATAAAATTAGATGAAAAGATTCTTAAACTGAATAAACTAGAATTTTGAAAAGAACACACAGAAAAGAAATCACTGAAACTCACTACTATATTTCGATGTCCTCGTCGTCAGGAATAGATGTGAATCGCTCCAAAGGCTGATAATGACTCTCGTTATCAGTCTTCGGAGCGATTCACATGTATTCCTGACGACGAGGACATCGAAATTAGTAGTGAGTTTCAGTGATTTCTTTTCTGAGTGTTCTTTTGAAAATTATAATTTCTATATAATATATCTATATTATATATAAACATTGTTAAAAATAAGACCAAGTTTGACTGGAAATTGCAAGTTTCAGCCAAATATGGTCTCATTTTTAACAATGTTTGTATACAGGAAGAACTGCTACCAAAACTTACAAATACATATATATATATATATATATATAAATCGAAAGCAACTGAAGAGTACAATATGGAAAGTAGTACCTTATGAATGGACAGTCAGGTTTGGGGCCGACGTCGAGCCTGTCTTTGCGTTTCCGCTGGTTTTGCTGAGACTGCGCTATTTCCGATATGACCAATGCTGTTTTCTTTAGACTGTTAGAACCGTCTCCTCCTCCGTTGCCGCACACTGAACCCCTGTGCAAACCAAAACAATGACTCATCACCAGTGCATATTGTCAAGGAAACGAAAATACAAGAAAGCGACACTTGTCGTCATAAAAAACATTAAGAAAATGAAAAACCACTTTGTCTGCTCTTGTAGTTTTCATCTGTTTTTCCACAAATCTGCTTCTTGTTCATCTCTCCAGCTGTACCTTACCTCCCTATCTATGATTCCACCGTCCTCTTACCTCTCTCATAGACATTCCACCTCTCTTCTTCACTCTGCCTCTGGCTCCATAGCTCTGTCTTACACTCTTCCTCTCTATCACCGCCTTTTCTAAGTCTCTCCTCTCTCTACATACCACATCCCTCTCCCCCTAGGACCACTGACTGCTGCCTACTTCCAGTAGGACCTTCTCTTCGGAGTACCACTCGAGTGCTCTTAAAAGTAATATGCACCACGGTGGACGTTCATATACTGAAAGCAGTTATGGGAGCCAGTTGCTTCCAGAGAACACAATGTTTTCTCTTTACAAACGTATTATATTCGACATATTAAATACACAATATCCAAGGAGCAGCTTCTAGAGGATCCCTGGTGTATCCATGTAAATATTGTTTATAAGTCACTAACGAGCAGGTGCACTCGGCAGGTTCACTCCTATGACCACCACACAGTCAATCTTCTTGCGAAGTTGCCTCCATATCAACAAGGGGTATCGCCGTCCCCACCACTGAGTAAGTGCACAAGTTTTTGTAAGTGGTTTTCACAAAACTTCACTTCGTTAAAAGGTGTTTCAGGGCACTTCCCCTTTCGGGGGGACGACTCAGGTCTCCTGACCAGTAAGCTAGTCCATCCCTCTTCTCAGCTCTGTCACCCTCCCATCACACTCCTATTCTCTCTCTCTCTCTCTCTCTCTCTCTCTCTCTCTATAGTAGACATATTAATACACTCAATGGCTGCTCGACCTCCCTCTTACGAGTATTCCACACTAAACTCACCAGTATTATGAACACGCATACAAACACACCTATTCATTCCAAATTAAATAATTACCTATTACAAATACAACATATTTTAATTACTTATTACTAAACAAAATTCATTTTCATTATTTTTAAACACAATAAAACCGATATATACTTTAACTAGTCCAGATTTAAGAATCAGACAAATAGTACTACATGCACTTAAAGAAATTTTAAAGAGAAGCGAGTCAAATAATATTACTTTTTGTACTTACATCTAAGCGGAATAAATTCCTAAGAGCTGATAAAATGACTGGGAGGTATAGTTGTGAAAAGTCTACGGCAAAATAAATGCCAATCGTGTGATGACTGCTGGGAAACTAGACACTAACGGGCTTGTATTCCACTTCTAGTTAAAGTGCCTCACATAGAGTGCAAGATAAGCAATAATTCTGTTAAGACATTATTGTCTCTAAAGCGTACAATGCTACAAAATGATGGCATCCGGGAAAGCAAAACAAAAATCATTCAGAAATAAAAATTCAAGTATAATTTACTTAAAAAAAAACAAAAGGATTTTTTTTTTAATTAATTTACAGAGAAACTATAGTGATATTCAGTCAACTTGACTATGAGTAAAGATATTATATACAAAGGATGTTTCATTCAGTGGTTTATTACAATGTAACTGTTTCCATTGAATTCAGTAAAATCAACATGTAATCAGTTAAAAAAAAAAACAGACAATTCATTGGATGACAAACAATGAAGATTAGAAGCACTTACTGAACAATATTGTTAATGAAATCATTAAACGGAGTGACCAGCAAGAATGCGTGGTGATGAAATACGAGCTATCAATGCCCTCGCGTAATTACTCTACTTGTGTTTCACATCATTACAACGAGTTCACGCAACATTTCGAACTTTATAATAAACAAACCATTTCTCTAAATTTAACTAAGATTTGTATATTTTTTTATTTTATTTTTAACTTGCACTCATGTATATTTACTCTAAATGATTTTTTTATTTTTATTTTTTTTAATCCTAAATACTAATATTGAGAGATGTATAATTTTAATAAATTACCGATTTTTACTGACAAGAGATTTGAATAAAATTCGTAGACAAACCCGACAAGTGACACAAGTGTAGGTTAGGTTAGGTTCCAGTGGCAGTTCCACAAGGGAACACACGTAGGCCAAGCATTGGCCCTTTGTGATACCACACAATGAAGATTGATTCTACAGTGGGAGTCCTAAATTTTGCCTAACTCAAATATATTTAGAGTAGGGATCTTTAAAGAGTACCTGACATCGTACAGGCTCGGGACCGACGGTTTAACGTCCTTCTCCGAGGGACGACGTGCTCAGATTTATTCACGCGGGAGGTGAATAAATCGAGGGCCAGGTGAGGATTGAACCCCGGTCCTATCAGTTCAGAGGTGAGCACATAACCACTGAGCTAGCCTGGCCCCCTGACACAAGCGTAACTTAACAGTTGTACTGTCCTAATACTCTCGACCCTCGATTTCCGTAATAATACGGACAGAGACAGGTCCGGACTTTGGTAACACTTGTAAGTGGTAGCCCAATGGTGGGTAGGCTAAGTGGTTGACAGAATGCCAAGACTTACCATAGGACATACCTCAACACAGTTTAGTAGGGTTAGACGCCTGAATACTGTAATAGCCGATTTGAAAAGATTTGAATGAAATTGGAGTTACATAGGCATATGAGAAGGGAGGATAGCTAGGCTATTCTGTCTCACCTTGCCTTAAATCACAATCATCAAATACAGGTGGATCTAATTGGCTTATGTTTAATATACATTAAAATACGTAATAATAATATTGTTTATGCATAATAAATGTATAGTTTGCTTAAGATAACGACATGACTCTGCCCTCATTGTGGATTACTAATATGTACCCGGATGATAATTTATGCTATTCGGAGGAAAAAAAGTACGGAAACTTGAAAATCTTGTTATTTGAAGAACGAAAACTCGGGGGTCGAGTGTATTACAAAATGGATGAAATATTGGGAGACGAAAAGGAGGAATAGAGAGAGGTAAGGGTAAAAGATTATACTACTGGTGTGGTATTCAGGAATGACAAGGGACCATGCTGCAATATGGGTAAAAAACAATAGGACTCTGTTTTAAAACTGGTGTGGTATTCAGGAATGACAAGGGACCATGCTGCAATATGGGTAAAAAAACAATAGATTCTGTTTTAAAACTGGTGTGGTATTCAGGAATGACAAGGGACCATGCTGCAATATGGGTAAAAAACAATAGGACTCTGTTTAAAAAACTGGTGTGGTATTCAGGAATGATAAGGGACCATGCTGCAATATGGGTAAAAAAACAATAGATTCTGTTTTAAAACTGGTGTGGTATTCAGGAATGACAAGGGACCATGCTGCAATATGGGTAAAAAACAATAGGACTCTGTTTAAAAAACTGGTGTGGTATTCAGGAATGATAAGGGACCATGCTGCAATATGGGTAAAAAACATAGGACTCTGTTTTAAAACTGGTGTGGTATTCAGGAATGATAAGGGACCATGCTGCAATATGGGTAAAAAACATAGGACTCTGTTTTAAAACTGGTGTGGTATTCAGGAATGATAAGGGACCATCCTGCAATATGGGTAAAAAACATAGGACTCTGTTTTAAAACTGGTGTGGTATTCAGGAATGACAAGGGACCATGCTGCAATATGGGTAAAAAAACAATAGGACTCTGTTTTAAAACTAATAACTATACATCAAGCAAATTTCATTAGAATCCTTCAAACGGCGGGTTTTTGTATAGTGGTTACAGCCAAAACAACAATTAATGATCAAAGGTCTTCGTCAGAGTAAAAAACCCAACTGATAAAATTGCTTATTTAGTTAATTAATTATCTTCTATTGTAGTGCAATCAGTTATAATGTGGTATTTACTCATTGTAGGGTAAAAATCTAATGAAATGGTCTCCACATATAAAAATTTAATGCCTGAGGAAGAACACTACGTGTTCGAAACGCGTTGTTTATATCATTAAATTTTTATATGTGGAGACCATTTCATTAGATTTTTACCCTACAATAATTAATTATCATTAATTAATTAATAATAATTAACATAAAAAAAAGCATGTAACTAATTAATATATGTATCAATGTAGCCCTGAAGATGTCTACAAATATAGACGAAACGTCCGTTTAAAGGTTTTGTATTGTATTGTATTAGAAAATAAAAATAGTGTTAAATATATGTGGTCGAGACAAGAAAAACATTTATAAAGTGTAATCTAAATATAAAGCTTTTAAATATTTTATTTATCTGCTTATATATTACATGAGAATTAATTAAAAAATAAACTTAAGAAAAATTAAAAAAGTTAATTATACTTATTAGTTTTTAATTAGTTGAATTAAGCAAAGTACTGGTTATATTACATATCATTTTAAGTTGATGTATTAAATTAAATAATACAAATGTTAAATTTAAATATGTTGATATGTTAGTCATTTTGATACTTTATACATATAAATTATCTTTAAATTGATAAAACATTTGTTTCTAATCAGAGCTTTGCCAATACATGGAAAACAAGGGATATTATAACAAACCAGATAGACGGTATGTAAATTAATTTAAAACAATCCGTGCTGAATATCAACATGCAATTAAATCGTTTTGATTTGCCCAAATGTAAACAACTGATAGTGTATCCCCATATAAATAAATATTATATTACATTTTATTTTGAAAATGAATATCCAATCCAATTGTGTAAAAAAGATTCTATATGTATATATACTGAGCAAGTTTAAATTAAGACGTAAGGTTATGATAAGGAAATATCAATGATCAAACCACAATAAGAAATGGGAAAACAAGACTAAGATTGACTCTGACGAAGACCGCTTGTTACGGTTGAAAGATCTTAGTCTTGTTTTCCCATTTTTTATTGTGGTTTGATCATTGTTTCACGTGTTTATGTGAAATCTTTATATATATATATATATATATATATATATATATATATATATACTTAAGATTTCATAGTAAACACGTGAAAAACAATAAATGTTCAGTAAGGAGTTGGATCTTACGACCGTTTGTTACGGTTGAACGATCTTAGTCCTTTTTTTTCATTTATTATTGTTTTAAACGTTTATATATATATATATATATAAAGTTGAAAGTAGACAATGAAATATGAAGAAATTAAAAACACATTTACAGAATCACCAACCATCTTTGTACCAGTGGGCTTGGCTTCCCTCTCTTATCTCTCTTGAAGACGGTTCAAACCAAAAATTAGAGACTGTAACTGTGTGTTTTTAATTTCTCTATGTTTCTTCATCATTGATTGTTATTTCACGTGTTTATGTAAAATCTTGTTATATATACATATATATAGTTCAAAGATTGGATTTTTGAGGATTTTGATAAAAATGAACCGTGATAAACGTAAGAACCGTGAAGTAGAAAGGAAATAATATATAAGTTATCAGAACTCGGTCAGTTCTTCAGGTTCAAATTATACTACTCTCAATCCTGACGTTTCCTGGCAAGAAGTGACCGAGTCCTGATAAGTTTATTTGTTTGCTTATAAAGCACACAACGAATTTGTTTGAAACCAACTGCGTCAACACCATTACCAAGGTAAGAGTAGCGCTGCCATAAGAAATCCGCCTCTGTTTATAATGAGTCAAATGAAAGTTGTGCGGTGTCTGACGACAGGTCTTTTGATGTAAAAGTTGATTTTGATTTCATATCTTTATTGTAAAATACTGTCATGAAAGTAATAAAAAAGAAAATAATAATACCTTTAATAATAATCTGGTACGTATGAAGGTAACTGAACACTTGATCGTCCTCACTTGCTTTAAACGAAATATATATATGAAGTAGTAAGCGAGTATGTATTGGGAGAAGCTACGACTTGAGAGTGGGCAACAGACACGAAAGAGTGGTAGGAGTTGACCTGAATGAACTGAAAGAGACAGAGGGAGGAGGAGGAGGGATGAGTTGGAAGCAGGGGGTGAGTTCCGGTACTAGAGGTGATCAGAACAACCCTTAACAAGTGCCGCTCACCCCCTCCTCCTAGCCAGCACCACCACGCCTACAGTGGACCACCGCCAACTCTGCACACGCACGCACTCACTCGCTCGCACGGCTATCTCACGCTTCCGTCATGAGTCAGAAAGCAAAGACAAACAAACAGCCAACCCTTATAAAGCAAATCTCTTAATAAATCAGCCATCCGTCTTAATGAAACTATTTTACACTCTTTAGTCATATAGCCTTTGTCACATCAGGGTTATTTATAGTAACCTCTGAAGATGACTTATGAAGTCGCCATGTCCTTATCGCCTCCGTCTTCAGTCGCATCTTTGTCCTCAGTCGCAGACCTACCTCATGCACCTTCTGGAAATCATAGAGACCAATCTCATAAACAGGGCTGTCCTAGCAAGGTGCGAGGTCTCCTACTCCACCCACTATATATATATATATATATATATGTTGACTGTCGTCCCTCCGTCAATTCACTTCTTCTCTTGAGGACGACCGCCATTACGGTCGAAATATTGAAAAGTGGGCCTTTGTTTTGTTTCTGTCTATGTGTCACAGTTTATTTTTTAAGTGTATACATATATTCACTTAATAAACGGAAAGATGTCCAAACTAGACAAAATATGAGTTCAAAATCGAAGAAGAATAACACAGAATTAAGAATCACACTTAATAACTAGAGAATACAAATATATATATTGGGTTTTTGACTCTGACAAAGACCACTTCAACGGTCCCATATATCTCCTCTCCAGGAGCCTCTAAAAGTAATAGTGATTTAACACAGTAGTTCTTCTGGAACTTTCTAAAAATGACAATGGCCTACCTAATCTATCTTCGCTTACCTGATACGGTATAGACCTATGGCACGTATCTTCTGGAACCTTCTGGAAATGATAAGAATTCTATCTAACCTGTCCTGGAACCTTCTGGAAATTAGAAGGATCCTATCTAACCTGTCTTGGAACCTTCAGGAAATGATAAGAATCATATCCAATCATGTTCTGGAACCTTCTGGAAATGATAAGAATCATATCCAATTATGTTCTGGAACCTTCTGGAAATGATAAGAATCCTATCCAATTATGTTCTGGAACCTTCTGGAAATGATAAGAATCCTATCCAATTATGTTCTGGAACCTTCTGGAAATGATAAGAATCCTATCCAATTATGTTCTGGAACCTTCTGGAAATGATAAGAATCCTATCCAATTATGTTCTGGAACCTTCTGGAAATGATAAGAATCATATCCAATCATGTTCTGGAACCTTCTGGAAATGATAAGAATCCTATCCAATTATGTTCTGGAACCTTCTGGAAATGATAAGAATCATATCCAATCATGTTCTGGAACCTTCTGGAAATGATAAGAATCCTATCCAATTATGTTCTGGAACCTTCTGGAAATGATAAGAATCATATCCAATCATGTTCTGGAACCTTCTGGAAATGATAAGAATCCTATCCAATTATGTTCTGGAACCTTCTGGAAATGATAAGAATCATATCCAATTATGTTCTGGAACCTTCTGGAAATGATAAGAATCATATCCAATTATGTTCTGGAACCTTCTGGAAATTATAAAAATCCTATCCAATTATGTTCTGGAACCTTCTGGAAATGATAAAAATCATATCCAATTATGTTCTGGAACCTTCTGGAAATGATAAGAATCCTATTCAACCATTTTCTGGAATTTTTTGGAAATGATAAGAACCATATCCAATCATGTTTTGGAACGTTCTGAAAATTATAGCGTCCTATAAATATTTCTACGATGTTTTCTTTTGGAAAACCTTATCAGACTATCTTCTGGTATTTTCCAGGAACAAGTTAGGAAAAATAACTGTGATTGAATAATAAAAAGAAACAGGTAAAATTAAAATAAACCTCAATCACCAGTGATATAATTAAATAAATAACGATGACAAATAATTAGATAAGTAACTAGGACACACACTGGGTTTTATTATTAAGCAAATCATTAAGCCTAATGAAAGGAGTCAGCCATGAAATCTGATGAGTAATCAATTAGGCGCTTAATAATTTGAACTTCATTATCTTTAAATAAACGCTTTGCAAACAGATTATTAATTAGTGCCACAATTATGAAAAGAATTTACTTCTAATAAATTACTTATTTTGACCTCCAGAGTTTTTAATAAAATTAAGGTCAATAAAACTGCCCAGTGACTGCAGTAGTAGTTAGCAGCTGTTTTTTTCTTATTATATATTGCCTCTTGAAATAAAATCAAAACTTACTAAATTTCAATACTCAATGATATGAACTCAAAGTAATATCAAATTTCCAGTTTTTAGAATGGGCTGAAAAGAGGGGTAAAAGCAGTACTCGTTTAGACATAAAATACCTTTTCTATGCTTTAATAATGGCATAAAAGAATAGGGTTTGTTTTCCACATCGAGAATTATATACTTGTTAAATTTCATTATGATCTGTCCAGGGGGTCAGATTAGCCCATTGGCAACATACTCCCCTCTGGATTGGTAGGTCCGGGGTTCAATACCCACTCTTGTTACTCGATTTGTTCACGTGGGAGGTGAATAAATCTGAATACGTCCGACCTTAGAGAGCACTCATGTCAGGTACTTATTAAAGATCCCTACTCTAAATAAACTTGAGAAAGGCAAAATTCAGGACTCACAATGTAGAATGTTTATTGTGTGGTGTCGTAAAGTGCCAATTATCGGTCTATGTGAGTTCCATTGTGGTACTGCCACTGTAACCTAACCTAATCTATGATCTGTCCAGGGTGTCAGATTAGCCCATGGCAACATACTCCCCTCTGGATTGGTAGGTCCGGGGTTCAATACCCACTCTTGTTACTCGATTTGTTCACGTGGGAGGTGAATAAATCTGAATATCTGTAAATCATTAATCTCAATATATATATATATAATAAATTCAAAACGAAGGAAACACACAGAAAGACAGAGACATAACCCACATCGATATTTCGACCATCGTCGTCATCAGGAGGTTTGAAGAGCGAAGAGTCCCGCAGGGCGAAGAGTCACCGCCCTGCCTTCCTGCGGGACTCTTCGCTCTTCACACCTCCTGATGACGACGATGGTCGAAATATCGATGTGAGTTATGTCTGTGTCTTTCTATGTGTTTCCTTCGTTTTGAATTTATTTTATTTAAAAAAGTCCGCTGGACCGTTTCTTTTATTGTCATTATATATATATATTTTAAAAAATCACTTATACTTTCAGTGTAAAGTTAAGAGTTATGTGTTATTATAGTTGCTTTAATAAATGGACACAGAAGAATGAGAAGAAGACACAAAAGAAGATGGGTGAGGTCGATCGGTTGAGAGGTGACCTTGACTCGTAGTGACCAGGCAACTGAAGGAGATGATTTGTAGAACGCGAATAGCACAGGAGGGCAGAGAGCCAAAACAGACGGCGTCAACAACATTCCTAACCCAGCACCCTAACTCCTATTTCTAGACAGCCCACTCCGAATCTTTGAAAGAAAAAAAAATCCCTTTTAAGCTTTCCAAATATTTTAATCATATCGCGGTAAAAATATCCACATCTACATCAACATGGCACAGGTGTATCATGTATATGCATTTAAATCATAGTCTATTTTTTGTTTATACAAAGGCAATATTTATAGGTTTATGTGGCTTTAAGGGTGACAGTGTATGACTCATCGGGTGATCAAGGACTCAGGACAGTGGCATAGCAAGGGTGGGGCATAGCGGGAGGGAGGCATTTTGAGAAGGTAAAAATAGAAAACAATTAAAATAAAAAACTAACAACAAATCTGAAATGTTATACCAAATTAAGTTTTTAAGGTTGTAATTGTTTTTATGTTTTATTTATATAATCATGTTTTTAAACAGATATTTCAACTGTCATATTAGTAAATTAAAAATAAATTCATTTTACATTTATCAAAATTAGTTTTTTAAAGTGGTTGGAAGTTCATTGTATTTGCTTGCGTAGCAACTTAATTCAACAATTTTTTTTATAATTTGAATTATACGTTTCTGTTTTGAAAAATCTTTGGTTTTCTTTGATGATAACTGAATATGTATAGAAGTACTGTAATAAGAAGAAAGTCTGGAACTAACAACAGCAGTCTAAAATTTAGATCCTTGATTGTAATTCTATGAAAATAAATATTTTGAGGACTTTTTCGAATTTTGAAGTTTAAGGGATTATCAAGGGCCAAGATGAAGGGGGGGGGGGGTAAATCTCCCCCCCCCCCCCAGCGGCAAAAATAGATGCTACGCCACCGACTCAGTGGCTCCCATTTTGTGATTGACCCCCTGATCGCCAATGCCTGCCTGGATGGATATCCTCATCATGGACTGCGCACCAGGGTAGGTCTTTAGTGCACTGCAGCCGGATAATGCCAAAGAGCAGCCTACTCCCACTGTTTAATTTTGTAGAGCCCTTCCGGGTTGGGGGGGGTCAGTGGTGATGTGTTATTCTTTGGACTGGTCAATCCAGGGTTCAATACCCAGAAAGGGAAGGAGCTTTCAAAACATTAATTGATACCCATTAAAAAAAATACCAAAAAAGAAATTTAATAAAATTTCCTTTCATCACTAAAAGAAAAGAAGCTGAGAAAATCTAGAAAACTACTCTACAATGATAAAGCTAAGAAAAATATAGAAACCTAACACCTATGATAACAAGTTCAAATAAAACTTAAAGGAATTACATTTACAAGCGGTTAAGATTAAGAGATGGGCGAAATCAGCGTAATTAAATGTTTTTCAGCAAACTGACAAGTTCATCAATTATACTTGCAAATGAGCTGATGTCAAAGGATTTGGCTGAAATGTAATCATTTATCTTAATGATATGTAAACTTGTTTGCTGTTACGCAAGTGACTAAACGGAGACGGTGTGACGACAGAAGGGAAGAGAGGAATGTCTATGTTTGTCTTGTGGAGCGATCAAAGGACTGCAGTCATGTTTGACAAAGCCATGTTCAAGGTGTGGTGGTTAGCGCGCTTGCCTTAGGTACCAATTCTACAGATCACTAGTAGTCCTCCTTGTCAACTCATGTCTGCAATCAACTTCCTCCATAACTGATATGGTCGCCAACTAACAAATGAGCCAAACTCTCCACCCTTTGAGCAGCACTTAATGCAAATGAAGAGTGTGACATAGCAACTATTTTTTACAACCCAGAACGGTCGTAAGATTGACCCCCCCCCCCCCCCCCCAACACATTTCCCTCTGGTCGTTGAAAATGCGTCCACCTTCAAAATTCCAGAAAGAACTCAAAATATTTATTTTCATGGAATTACATTCAAGGATGTAATTTTAGACTGCCCATACTAGTCCCAGACTTTCATCTTATTACAGTACTCGTTATACATATACAGCCATCATCAAAGAAAACCAAAGATTTTTCAAAACGAAAACGTATAATTCATCATAAAAAAAAACTGTTAAGCTAAATTAACTAGCTAAGCAAATAAATATAATGAACTTTTAAACCCTTTAAAAAAGTAATTTGGAAAAATTTGAAATGAATATATTTTCAATTCGCAAATATTACAGTTGAAAATCTGTTTTAAAACAGGATTACACACATAAAAAAACAAGTGACCTTAAAAACTCATTTTGGTCTAAAATTTCAGATTTGTTGTTAGCATTTTATTTTAATTTTTTTTTATTTTCTATTTTTACACTCAAAATGCTGCCCCCCCCCTCCCCCCCAAAATCTTCCGAAAGCCTCTAAGTCTCAGTGTTTAAAAAACAACATTCAACAGCAGTTATATTCCACTGAATACAAACGAGCCCCAAAGTTTCAGAACCTTCTTGTACACAATCCAGTGAGAGTGTGTACTGTATGATGATATTGTTAAAGAACCCTATTCTAAAAATTATTTGATTCGCAAAATTTAGGAGATCTTAAATTGGTATTCGGTTCACTTAAACTAAAATAGGAATCAGAAATAACCCAGTCGAAACGTGTTCGCCTTTGGACTGGTAGATCCAGGGTTCAATACCCACTCTAGCCCTCGATATGTTTACGCAGGAGGTGAATAAATCTGAGCACTTCGTCCCCTTGGGGAGTACATGCTTGAAACATCGGTCCCCATTCTGTATGATATCCGGTATTTGTTAAAGACCCATACTCTAAATACTCCAGAGTTAGATAAAATTTAGGACTCCCAATGTAGCAGAATGTTCATTGTGTGACAACACAAAGGGCCAATGTTCGGACTATGTGTATTCTCTTGTGAAACTGGCACTTCAGTATCCTAACCTATAGCTAAAATGGTTGACAAAATAATGCCAATCATATAACGAAGTATATATATATATATATATATATATATATAACTTTTCAAAGATATATGATAAATTACTAGACATAAACCCTTATAAAGAACACATAAAGGAAGAACTGACATTTCAATATTTCGACAGCCGTCGTTATCAGGAGAGAAGTGATCGGTTAGGTGCCGACTGACAACCACTAGACCTTGGCCTAATTATAGAAAAAAAAAAACAGTTATATTACGGGATATGAAGGTAAAATAACACACCGATTAAGAAAAAATACAATAAAAAATATAACTGATAAATAATAAACACTAAACTAGGTAATTAAAGAAAATTAAAAACTTTTAAAAAACCTACAAGGATAACAGTTTTTACAGATATGGGTTTATAAATGTTAGTGACTTACTTTTAGGTTTGCTCAATATTATAGGGATTAAAAAAACTATAAGGCATTCGCTCGGCCATGTAACACAATTATCAATACAGTTCAGATAACCATGTATCCATCAACAAACTTTAGTAAAATACATAAAGTGCAAACTTAATTTATTTACTAAACGTACATAATATATTCTCTCATTGGAGTATGATTTTTAGAGATCATTTATATAAAAAAAAGAAAAGATACATTGCTTAGAACTGACTCATTTCAAGTTATCTTTACGTTTCATACATTAGAGAAACCGAATCCACTCTCAGAAAAATTTCTGTCTGTTTGTTTGTCCAAAACTTTTGTCGCAAGCAAACTCAGCTACCATAAGTCATAGAACGCTGAAACATTGACAGTAGATTCTTGTGTGTTTAATTTAAAAGCTTAAAAAGATTTGAATGGATTGGAAAATCAACGTAGATGCGAAGTTTTAAGCTGTGTTTGGCTAGCTATACAGGTATATCAACTAACAATACCTACAGGTTACAGTATTAGATACCTAAATACCTGTATGTTTATTGAAATAAAAAACACAGACATACATTTTTCGAAGGGTGGATTCATTTCTCTAATGTATAAAACGTAAAGATAACTTGAAATGAGTCCGTTCTAAGCAATGTACGTATATCTAGACCAGCGCTTCTTAAACTTTTTTACTTCAGGGCGCACCTATGAAACCAAACCAAAACTTTGGGGCGCACCTATGAAACCAAACCAAAACGTTGGGGCGCATCTATGAAACCAAACCAAAACTTTGGAGCGCATCACTGATTTTAATATAGAAAATTTAGTCCTGTGATTTGATAACAGGAAAATGATTGGAAATTAAAATGTATAGTTTTTCATCATGAGTAAATACCACATAATAACAGATTGCACTACATTAGAATGTATAGTTTTTTTTAAGAAAAAGAAAGAAAGAGAGAGAGACAGAGAGAGTGAGAGAGAGGGAGGGCTAGTAAAAATGATTTAAATCCCCGAGTAAAGGCACAGATGAAGTATTATCCATTCATGCTTAAAGATTAAAGAAATTTACCTTCCAGTTCAAAATATGAAGTAGCCGAGACTTGACTCAGACTTGAAAACCCCATACTTGGTGTTTTCTCAAATAAATTAAAATGGTGCAAAAACTAAAATATAAATCTGTTATATAAACTTAATCTTCCATTATCTTGGGGCGCACCTGGCTACCTTCCAGGGCGCACCGTTTGAGAAGCACTGATCTAGACAAAAGCTGTATAGTATACAAGTATTACAGATGATACTGTAGCACGTAGGTATTGACATTTGATTTTCATTTCGTTTGCGTTTATCGTAATTTGCTCTCTTTAAAAAAGTGAGTCCTACCTACCCGCGTACTAAATAAAAAGTATGCATAGAATAAAATCAAAACGTGGAAGCAATTCCAGATCTAATGACAGTTATGGATTGTACTAATAATGATATTTTCTACTATTCTATAATTTGTAATAATATTAGGGAATACCACGTATCACCTCTGAATTTTTGTAAAGTACCCGTAAAACCCGGGCACGTCACCTAATTTATGATAAGTAAATAATGGAAGAAATAAAACTTTTTCTGATTGTTTAATGCCGCCTTACAAGAGCTAAGCTACCCTGCTAATCTATATATAAATTCTCTTCGTGGCTCTGTATGTATGTATGTTTGTACCTTATGCATTCGGCCTACAATGGACCTTTTTCAAAAATTCTTTTGCAAGGCACTTTCTATAGGTCTTGGGGTGGTTTTAGGCTATTAAACTCTGGGGGGCAGCCTAACCCAGGCCCCCTAAGGCCCTATAATAGATAAGGTTTGTTGTATAACCTGTTTGTTTACATTTTGACTTTAATTAGTAATGGCAACCGCAGGTAGGTTATTCTTTGTGATAATATTTCCACATGCTTTGTTCAATTATTTTTTCGATACAATGCTTCTTCATAAACAAATAATATTTCATCAAAATATTGTTATTCAAACTTTTAAGAGACAATTTTGTTTACTGATATAATTTTAATTGGACATTTAAAACTGTGTGAAGTCTTCAAATTGTTCCTAACTGGTTCCTAATTGAAACGATTTGGGGGTTTAAAATTCGTATCATTATATTTAACAGATAAGACATATCACATTCAATGAGCTTAGACTTCTTTCAAATTTCTTGATGTATTGTTCGGCAAAAAATATTCTTTTTATTATTTGTTTAATCTAATCTATCAACTTTCAATATTATTAGACAATGTGTGAAATTTATAATCACTGTTAGATTATATATTTTTTGCGTAATCTATAATTTTAATTCTGTATTAATTTCGTTTATCTCAAAAAAGTAAGTGTAACGGAACTATAGAAAATTTAAATTGTTTTCGTTATAAGTAATTTATTATTAGAGTTGAAATGAAATTGTTTCCCGGGTAAAGCCGGGTAGATCAGCTGGTTATAACAATTCTCTGAGCAAGTTTTATTTGTCATCTATTATAATTGAGTATTGAATTGCATTTAATTAACTTCTAAACGATAATGACACAATGACTATTTCAATAAAAGCTCGTTATTATGTTCATTTCATATCTTGCAATAATTGAAAGCTATTGAACTTTACGACTAAAATGAATTTACTGATTATCACTTTTCCTGATTGCGATACAATATATATATATTTTCCGTTTAACAGCTCTTATTTAACACTCTTATCTTATAACAAAGTGTTTAGCGTTCTCTCTCAATGACAAACATTATGTTATACACAGAGAAATAAACCAGAGTGTTAAAAAAAAAAACAGTACTTAATATAAACTTATTAAAAAACATCTTCCAAAGTATTAAAAACAATCTAATAAAGTAAAGTTGGTGATGGAAGAACGGCAATCATATTTCAGTTCATGGACAGGTGTATGTAATTCTACCTCATACTTGTCTAGTCATCATTAATCAAGAGGCGCATTTCTCTGTGGCTTCTGTCATATTAGTCCAGTGCTTCGTCACTGGACTAAATTAACTCCACTAAATATAACTAATTCAATTAAACACAGTATATATTTAAAACTATTTACTCATAACAAAATTAAAAAAATAATATTCACAATTTTTTTTCCCAAAGATATAATGTAAGTTTCAATAGTATACTTTTCACCAAAAAAAAATATTCGTGGAGACGTAATTTTTGAAATCACCTAATATGAGTAAATATCACACTATAAGAGAACACACAAGTAATGAATGAAAGTGTAATTAATTAAATGTTATGACCATAAAGGAGTTATGGCCTAAACTGAAAACCTTGAAATTTGTAACAACCTTCTAATTAATAACCCAAAATTAATCTGAAAACAATTTTTAACAATCATTTTGTTAGTTAATTAACATTATCATTGGCATCATTACTTGCTGAAAATAAAGACCATTAATTTACTTCAACTTTCTAATTAGTACCAATTGCTAATTTTGAAATTTTCAAATTAAATTCTTTATTTCTTTTCTTATTGTAATTAAATAAAATTAATTATTTCATTTACTGTTCAATTATAAAATTAATTGAAATTAAATGTTTATCTTTAATTCAATTTAATGTTCATTCAAAATATTTATTGTATATTCATTTAAAAGTGTAATCAAAATATATCAAACAAATAGTTGTTTAATTAAATATATTTGCTGTAGGCTTATGAAATATATTTCTTTATTGTTTATGAAAAATGGAATTACAACTTCATTGAAATTTATTCAATTTAAATTCATTTTTCTAGTTCAACTGAGAACGTTTCCAGTGGAAACGTGCTCGTCCTTTAGGGCTATTAGATCCGGGGTTCAATACCCATTCTGGCCCTCGATTTATTCAGGCGGGAGGTAAATCTGAACATGTTACCCCTAGGAGAGGACGTTAAGCCTTCGGCCCCAAGCCTGTACGAAGTCACATACTCGTTAAAAGTCTAAATACACTTCAGTTAGGCCAAATTCAGGATTCCTAATATAGAATATCCATAGCGTCGTACCAAAAAGGACTAATGTTCAGCTTATGTGTGTTCTTTTGTGAGACTACCACTTCAACCTAACCTAAATTATATCCTCATTAAGATAAGTTTGTCAGAAAAATAACCTTAGTCCGTAGGTTATAAGTTTAAGGGTCTCAGGTTGGGGCCGAAGTCTCCAGGAGCATCAACTTTATTTTTGGATTTTACGAATTTATTTTATTTTTTTTTTCGTTATAACCAATCAGAATTAAGTTTATCGAATTTATTTTTAATGTTTTAGGAATTTAAATCGCATTTATATTTAGACTGCATTTGAAAATATGACAGCACAGGCTGACTCATATTTTCCCTATTACAAGTCGTTTGGACTGTTCAGGTTGATAATCAAATAACAGGTAAAACGTCAAATTATTTTGATTTGTTGACTTCTTACTTTAATGGGACGGCATTTAATACTGGAATGCCAGTCAGCGATAAGTCTGTAATTAGAGCATTACTTGTTAAAGTGTCATCTTGTTCAATTTAATAAGCCAATTACAGTTGGCTTATAAATTAAACAACACTTAATAAAATGATATTTACTTTTGAAAACAACTATTGGTATTAAATTTCTTAAACACGAGATGATATGATTAAGGACTGTTTAGTGGTTGTGCGGAGTCTAAAGCAACACTGTTTTGTTTCTTATTCCACCAGCCGCTTATTGTCTACATACTATACACTTCGCCGCCAAACAGCTGTAACACCCATGATTCTTTATGGTGTTAATATTTCTTATTACAAATACAAATACATTACAGTTTTATAACTGTAATGGAATTATAATTCCTTAACATTTCAATATTAATAATGAAACAATTTGATTCAATTCCTTGTAAATGTATCTGGTAATTTGGTTGCTCAGTACAGTGTAAAGTTCGTTAGCTATATGTAAAATATATAGTAAATAGAAAAACACATTTACCGTCTCTATTTTTTGGTCTAACCGTCATCAGGAAACAAAGAGATATGGACCCCAAACACACTTGCAAAGCGACTGTTAAAGCTTCCAACAGTCGCTTTGAAAGTGTGTTTGGCGTGCCTATATATTCTCCCCTGATGATGGTTAAACCGAAAATTAAACACTGTAAATGTGTTTTTGTATTTACTGTGTATTAATAGTTTACTCTGAAACTTATATATATAATATATTCATCATGATTTGCTTTCTTGACCCAATATTTATATGATGTAATTTGGTTACATTAGACCTCAACCCTCAAAAAATTACATCATATATATATATATTATTGAAGTTAGCAACTTCTGCGATATGACATTCTCCTGATTTGCTTTCTTTTCCATATTATTTGCGGTGAGTTAGGTAATTTGCCAAAGTCTCGAAACATAAGTATGGAAGTAATGTGGAATACTAAGCAATTTAACACTTAAATATCTGCGTTGACCACTATCTCATAGATATTTAATAGTTTCCATAGTTTAGTGTTGAGTTACCGTTCTCAAATTCTGTGTACCGACATTAGTAAGACGTAATTGGACAACTAAGAACAATAAAAAATTCAAGCATGAATGCTGCTGTACTTCAATAGATATTTAAGTGTTTAAATAGTGACTTGTTCCATATTACCTCCATATTCATCGTTACCAGAATTCATAGCAAATACCTTAAACGCGGAAACTATTCAGGAAATATATGAAAAAAAAAAAGTGGTCAACAAAGAAAAAAAAAAGACACACAAACTTCACAAATATTTCGACATTCGTATCGCATGAATCACCATTAGTATAAGCTAATAGTTAGCTTCAGTATAAAGATATTTGCGATGACGACGAGTTCAAAATCGTTGTGAGTCTTTTGTGTCTTTATTTATTTTCTTGTGAACTAGAGTCCTTTGGACCATTCAAGTTTTCTGATATAATATATATTATATATCATACGAGTTCAAAATAAGAAGGTAACACACAGAGTAAGGAAGACACACACAGACATTTTCGGTAATCCGTCCCTTTCTTTTTCATCCTGAACGTAACCCGAAATTTGACTCTGTAAGGTTTCTTACTCTGTGGTTACTCTTCTTGATTTTACTCGTATTTTCAGTTTGGATCGTGTTTCGTTATTAAGGGAAATATATATATATATTGGTCAGCTACTAGGTGACCAACCGCCAACTACTCGCCAAGCCAATAGCCAGTAACCGCCCAGTATTCAGACCAGCAACATCTAAGATAATATATGAGACGAAATGCCGTAGAGAAGAATCAAAATGTAGAAAAATAAGCTCTGAGTCCTTCTAGACTACCTCGTCAGAGAGCTACTACAAATAAACAATATATATACATGTATATATATATATATATATATATATATATGTGTGTGTGTGTGTGTGTTCTCTAATCGGGATTCGGTCAATTTTCAAGATAAAAAAAAATCAAACTCTCGGTGCCAACGTTTTGGTTTTACTTAAAACCTTCTTCATAGGCCTACAAACAAACGATAATAAGAAATCACATATCAACATGAAACATATACACAAAATGAAAATGGACTGTTACAATTTATGAATATTACACGCAGAAGTATTTCAGAGATACATAAAACATGTATCTCTGTTTTAAATAGTTTTAAAAGTTTTAAATAAAACCGAAACATTGGCACCGAGAGGTTTATTTTTTATCCTAGAAAATTGACCGAATCCCGATTAGAGAGCACACCTATTCTATCAAACGGTCGATATATTATTGAATCTGCTATACATATATATATATTAGTGAAATCTGTGGAACAGCGTCAAATGACTGTTTTATCGTATACTGTCGTTGGATAAATGAACAATTGAATTGAAAACACACTTGTCCTTTATATACCTTATCTGATAACATCCATCTTCATGAAGTGGACTAATATATGTAATCTCACATCAGATAAGGCAGCAACAAACACTACAATAACAACATTTCATTCGATAATATCATTTATTTATTTATTATTAATATTTTTTAAAAAGCAAAAAAAATTAAGTCCGGTAATTTATATGGGATTTAAAGGAATTAAAATAGTTTCAAAACAGATGGGACTGCTTGAATTGTAACCAGTGGATTAAGCTTGCAACACTGCTATGTTTACAGTTCTTGATGTATTGACTCTGTAAGTTTGATTGTCGTATTGTTCGCCAAGTACAGCAAGGCAGAACACTGTAGGCAGGCTGTAGGACAGACGTCTCCAACACGCGACTCGCACCGTATTTTTCTTGCGGTCCACAAACAGTAAACATTTCTACCAACTAAATTCACTAAAACGTCACTGATTTTACTTCTTTTTTTTTATCATCTTTATTTACAAATATACAACTACGCATATTATGCGTAACAAGCATACGTAGTAATAGCTTACACAATGACATGATGCTGGTTTTACTAACTTTATTTTAGGTTAATAAAAAGTGCATTCTCTCAGCCATGAAGATTAGCAAGTCTGCACTAAGGCTACGGCTTACTGATGAACATGAGCGTCAGGCCAGCTCCGTGGTTAACGTGCTCGCCTCTGAACTGATAGGACCGGGGTTCGATCCCCACTCTCTCCCTCGATTTATTCACGCGGGAGGTGAATAAATCTGAGCACGTTGTCTCGCGGAGAAAGACGTTAAACCGTCGATCCCTTAGCCTGTACGATGTCAGCTACTCATTAAAGATCCCTACTCTAAACACACTTGATTTAGGCAAAATTTAGGACTCCCACTGTAGAATCAATCTTCATTGTATGGTATCACAAAGGGCCAATGCTCGGCCTAAGTGTGTCCCCTTGTGGGACTGCCACTGCAACCTAACCTAACCTAACCTACTAACGAACATTTTCAACCATCGCTGAGATCGGTTTCTGCTAATAATGATGAATTTGATTCAAAACACCATATGAGTAGTCAAAATAAAATCTAACTGAATCTGTTATTGCGTTTCTTAATTACAGGGCCTGAAAATAATTACAGTATCCAAAATACTGTAAGCCCACACTTATAAGGCTTTTCACCTTTTAGTGCTGTTCTCCGGGCGGAAATTCCGACTCATTTATTTTTTTGACATCTATTTAGGTAATGGGCAAGCCACATTACCTGATACAAAGTACTGAATTTTATTTGTTCTAATTATGCTTATCACTGTTTTCGTTCATATAAATAACATTAATAAAAAACACTGGTTTATTAAATTTTTTTTTAGGCATACTCTTTATTTACCTAAGTTATACGTTAAATCACAGTTTGTTACGATTGAATAAATGCTAATGCTAATATATTTTTTATGATATTGATAATGCGGCCCTCAGGTTGCTATAAAAGTCCTCATTGGGCCCTCAGGAGGGAATCAGAGGATGAGAGCCGTGCTGTTGATGTTTCAAGTACATTGCACCAGCATGATGAAGGTCAATGACGACTTTGCCATGAGAGATGGATGAAACACGACACATGAGTGATAACACGGGTCACGTTTCGGCCAGGCTACTGTCCGGCATTAAGCAGGTGTTTGCTCTTTCCTCACTATAGGACGCCTTGTCTAGACTTGCTACGCCATGTACGCCATGCCCCCACCTTAGCTGGCCAAGCAGGCCTTGATATCAGGCTTCCTGTATCCCGCCTCTTAAACAACCTCCAGGCCATGGTCGTTCTTTCTAAAACCGTCGTCTATAACGACCTTCTTTAACTATTTTAAAACCTCGTCCAATTAATTCCACAACGGAAAACTCACCTCTCTCTAATCAGATCACAAGAAACAAAACTATTTTTCAGTTTAACATCATGACCCAATCTTCAGCACTACAAGCATGCTATGCTACTACACATGGTTGGGTAATTGTAATTATAGAAATACTTTCTTATCTCGACCACACATATTGAACACTATTTTCTATTTTTATCGACGTTTGGTCTAGCATCAAACAATACAACACCTTTAAGCCGACGTTTCGACTACATTTGTAGACATCTTCAGGGCTACATCAATACAGAATTAAATTACATCAACATGAACAATTTTTATAAGTTTTATAATGCATCATTAATTGTATTTTTAAATAATGTAACCTATAAAATGTTTTCATGTAACTGTAATTAAATTTTGTATTGATGCAACGCTGAAGATGTCTACAAATTTAGATGAAACGTCAGCCTAAAGGTCGTGTATTGTTCGAAGCTAGACCAAACTTCGATAAAAAAGAAAAATAGTGTTTAATATATATCATTATATCAACGCCTAAACCAATGTGAACAAATAAAAAACGTCACCAAGATTATTCAAAACAACACAAATCAACGAGTCATCGTCAGTCCCTCCCATCCTCGTGGATACAAGTTCTCAAGTCACATTGTTTATTTTTTACTGTCAGACGTTGATTTTCATTTCACTTGTTTACTGTGAAGTCTTTTTATATCATTATATATTGAATTAAATCGTTTAAAAGGACAATAATTAAAGTATCGGAGAAAAAACAACAACAAAACTCACATATATATTTTGATAATCATCGTCAGCAGGAGAAGAAGCAAGCTCAAGCACTGAAGACTGTTTCAATCGGATTGATACAAGTAAAAGACTTTCAGACGAAAAACTCGAATAAAAAGAGAACTATAGGAATAAATACGAAAAATGAAAGAGAAATAGTTGTGTTTTGGTAAAGCCTCTAAGAGGATGATAAAGCAGTCGGACCACAGACAATACTAAATGCATTGCTTCCTGATTTAATGCGACACCTGTAATGTCAAGGGCGCTACGTGGGGTTCGGCACGTCTTCGCTATGACTGGAATGAATGTGAAGCGGTAAAGTCGTCTAATGCAGTAAAAAAATCTCTCAGGCTGAGATACACGCACATAAATTAAAACAGGTTCACCCGTAACTAAAAATAACTGACAAATCATCCACACTTTTCCATAGTTATAGGTGTATTATGTAATCGGGCTTCGGTCCATTTTATAGTTTCAAAATCAAATTCTCCTTGCCGATATTTCAGTTTTATTTAAAATATTTTCATATGAGGAAGTAAGAAAATTGAATTCCCATTATTTAGACGAATTAACAATGTTTACTAGTCAAAACCTTCAACTAGACTGACTAGTCAACTAGAGTCTACTTGAAGACCTGTTGACTAGTAAACTTATCAGTTCGCCTAAAGAACTAAAAATTCACACTTCTGCCTATGAAAAGATTTTAAATAAAACCGAAACGTCGGCAACGAGAGTTTGATTTTTGAAAATAGAAAATTACCCAACCCCGATTATATAATGGACCTACTCTACCAAACGGTAGATTTACTATTGAATTTAATATAACGAAAAGAAAAAATATAAACATAAGCAAACAAAGCTATTTACTCTATTTCGACCGGCTTCGTCATCAGGTAGAAGTATTCCTCAGGAGCAGAAGCGGCTAATAATAATAATAATAATAATATATATATATATTCACTGATAAAACGAAATACGATCCAAACTGGACACAATACGAGTTCAAGATTAACAAAGAGCAACACACAAAGTAGGGAAACACACTTACAGACTCAAATTTTCGGGTAATCCGTCTTCAGGAGAAAAGAGAATGGGAGACCAAGCACGTTGTAGACACAACGGCAAGTAACGTCTGGGGTTACTTGCCGTTTCGTCTACAACGTACTTGGTCTCCCATTCTCTTTTCTCCTGAAGACGGATTACCCGAAAATTTGAGTCTGTAAGTGTGTTTCCCTACTTTGTGTGTTGCTCTTTGTTAATCTCGAACTCGTATATATATATATATATATATATATATTCTATGTTTTGTTATTGAGGGCTAGGTCAAATAAAAGAAAATAAACTCCTTCCTAGGCCGACGTTTCGATGTATTTGTACATCATCTCCAGGGCTAAAATTAGAGTAAGAACTATAATACATTTACCAAAACAATCTAAAACTCACATAGAGAACTAACACAAATTTTTGAGACCAACAGATACATAACAAAAGGTTATTTTATAATCAGAGTTGTTGAGTACACATCTATTTCAAAGTATCAGACAAAAGGAAATTAGTTTTACCTTGGAAAGTGTACTAGTGGTTATTTAAGTTACATAAGAATTAGTTGGTTTTAAATAACCTTTTGTTATGTACCTGTTGGTCTCAAAAATTTGTGCTAGTTCTCTATGTGAGTTGTAGATTGTTTTGGTAAATGTATTATAGTTCTTACTCTAATGTTAGCCCTGAAGATGATGTACAAATACATCGAAACGTCGGCCTAGAAGAAGTCAATTGTTGAATATATTGAAGTGAATATATATATATATAAGACAGTACCGCCCTGTCTTCCTGCGGGACTCTTCGCACCTCCTGATGACGACGATTGTCGAAATATCGATGTGAGTTATGTCTGTGTCTTTCGTGTGTTCCTTCGTTTTTTATTTTATTGTAAAAAAGTCCGCTGGACCGTTTTTTTAATTGTGGTGTATAATATATATATATATATATATATATTATATTATAATATATATATAGTAAAAATAACATATGCTGAAGTATAAGAAATGTAATTATTACTAAAGAAGTTAGAAGAAAGACAGGCTCAAGAAAAATAGTTAACTGCGTACAAGCGTCGTGAACTACTACGCAGCACTTGAGCGGGCTGGCACTGTTTAGGCATATTTATATCTCCATCAGAATTACTGTAATAAAGCTGCATAACCAAAGAGTCAATGCTGCCAACGTGCCTTTATTATTTACTTCATCACCAGTGGGTATTATTAAAGTCAGCCACAAAGTCCATAACAACTTTACTATAATACATACGTATTTCAAATATTGTATTTTATTTAGCAACAAAAACACTGAAACGTCAACTTTACTAAAATATTTGAGAAAATCAAAAAAATATGGTTTTCAATCAAAACAACTAGTCTTCGTCAGAACTCACTCAACCTCACTCATCTTCATAAATCACATTTTTTATTTTCATTACTTTAAAGATATTCATTTTTGATGAAGTCAATATCCTTATATCAGATATTACGAATATTGTATTTTATGTACTGAAAAAACACTGACTGGAAGGAGGCTTTTCAGGAAATAGTTGGTCAATTTGACAAATATATAAATGACCTACAATTAGTTGTGTCATGGCTCATTGGTTTAAGAATGACCTAGGAATGGCACACAGAAGTGTGCCTAAGACAGGACGTGCAGCCATGAGTCAGGAATAGTTTTAGCCAGGGCTGCTTGGTACGTAACAAGAATGGATGTCGAACTTGATTTGATGGGAGTCGATTGATCACTCACTCGAGTAACAAAACAATGAGGGTTTCTATCCCCCACCTGGACCTCGATTTATTCTTGCGGGAGATTAATAAATCTGAGCACGTCATTCCTCAGAGAAGGACGTTAAACCGTCGGTCCCGAGCCTGTACGATGTCAGGTACTCGTTAAAGATCTCCACTCTAAATACACTTGGTTAGGTTAAATTTAGGACTCCCACTGTAGAATCAATCTTCATTGCGTGGTATCACAACAAATGGCCAACGCTCGGCCTAAGTGTGTTCCCTTGTGGGACTGCCACTGCAACCTAACCTAACCTTTACGAAAGACGAAAATAACCAATGAAGACGAAAATCCATAAACAGCGTCGGAATCTCCTTCACCAGACAGATTTGCAACAAAGTTGAAAATGTATGCTATACTTTTTGGCTTTTATTATAAACTTATAAACGAAAAATATGAAAGGATTTGTCAAACAAGTGTATATTAAAGATTTTTCCCCCAAAACCCACAAACTTATAGCCTTTATGTTTTATCTGCTATCTAAAAGGCGAAGGTTTGGCTCATTTGTGATTCGGCACCCATTACCCCAAGGACCATCAACATTACCGAAGGCATCATTTTTAATTATTACTGATAGCATTGATAAATTAATACACCAGTTCCTACTAAATCACGGAAGTTAAGCAAAATTGGTCGTGTTTAGCCCTTGGATGGGTGACACTACGTAAAGTAGATATATTGTTTAAACTGTAGTCGTGGGGACAGTTTTGTGGATTACTTCTCTGCCTCTACAGATTATTACTTTCACCAATCCAAGCAGGAGCCACATCCGATCTTGCTTAACTTCAGTGTTCATATAGTATCCAGTCAATTCCACGACTGTGGCTGTTGCCACTCCCTTTTAAAACTGTAAGAGGATTTTATTGGATTTACGAACAATTAATAAATTAAACAATTTGTAGGCAGAAACGCAATCAACAAAAACTAACCCACGTCTACTGTCTTAATAAAACCAGATCAATGAACTATCCTAATTTAAATATATCTAATTTACTTGGTGTCACATCCAAGGACTAAACACGCCCAATTTTACCCAACTTCCTTGATCTAGTAAGAATGATTAAACCTGATAATTATTATCAAAATAGGATGAGTGGTAGGTGTCACCCATCCAAGGGCTAAACATGCTCAATTTAACTTAACTTCCGTGATCTAATACGAACACTGGTGTATTTGATTCAACATGGCTGTTAGTAATAATTAAAAGTGATCATTGTTATGAAAATTGCTTTAAAACAAGTTGAATTGAAAAACTGATGATATGTTGTGCTAATACAGTGTGCCAGAGTGGCACAGGAGAGGTTGCTGGCATACATGATGCTTGATATCATGCACAAGATATTGACTTGCTATTGGCAGACAGAGTGACTTGATAATAATAGTAGGGCAGTGGGAGAGACCTGGTAGGGGGCCAGCAAGCTAGGCACAAGGTGAAGGAACTTCTTAGACCTTGACACCTCCCGTAGAACTGAGTATTTATACAAGGGGGGCCCAGAAGGAAGCTCCTTGACTTTTATGGGCTCCGGAACCTTCATAGGCACTACAAAACCACTTCCTTGCACCTTCTCCTCATGACGACCATACCACCCACCCACCACCCACAGTCTTGTATGAAAATGTCAAGATTTCGCAGTCAACATCACCTCATCATCCTTCAAGCATAATACACACAGTGTGTCCCACAAACAAAATGTACCAGGTATCATCAAAATGTAAGGACACCCTTTGAATGTCGCGCGCGCACAATCTAATTTCTAAAATTTGTTGTTGTTGTTGTGTTGGTACAATTGTCACATAGCGAGTGTTGTTTTTATGTAAGAGCCATAATCCAAATGTTATGATCGCACAGCACGTTGAATCACAGCGTGGTGGAGGCGCTTGTCATACGAGGATTACATGGGCCGTTATTTTGTCACTTCTTTACACGAACTTGCTGCAGCAATCTGTCGTGCCAAGCATTAGAGAAGACACTGCACCCTCACACTACCATCACGCTGCTACACCCTTCCTTGATGAGATCTAGTCATCAAGTCTAGTCAACTGGACGGGGGGTTCCAATTAAAAACGAAACGTTCGCCTCACGTCTTAATTTGAAAGTTATTTTTCACGCTGAACCAAGCCTCGATAGCGAAATATAGTGTATATATATGAATGATCAAACCACAAATAGAAAATGGGAAAACAAGACTAAGATCTATTTGTGGTTTCATCATTGATTGTTATTTCGCGTCTTTATGTGAAATCTTTATATATATATCAATGATCAAACCACAACAATAAATGGGAAAACAAGACTGAGATCTTTCAACCGAAACAAGCGGTTGACGAACCCAAGACCGCTTGTTTCGGTAGAAAGATCTCAGTCTTGTTTTCCCATTTCTTATTGTGGTTTGATCATTGATTATTGTTTCACGTGTTTATGTGAAATCTTTATATATATATAAATAAACGAATTAAAACCAAGGTAGCGTACAGATAGACAAAAGAATAAAGGATAATAAAAGAATATCCACTTCTATATTTCTACGATTGTCGTCATAAGGAGGCGAAGACTCCCGCAGGAAGGCGACTCCTAGTGACTTCTCCATCGTTTTAAAACGTTTTTATTTTTATGGCTTGAACATTAATTGTAGTTTCACGTATTTATTTAAAATTTTGTTTTATATATATATAAAGTATCAAAAACCTATCCAAAAAGATTAACAAACATTTCAGGGTAAATCATAGGTAAACAGTAAATAAACACACTTACACTTTCTAATTTTCGGTTTATTCGTCATCAGGAGTGAAGTGTTTGGGATAACAAGCCCACTATATATATAGATATATATAATAAATATAAAATATGTATGTATACATATATAAAGAGAGGCCTTTCAAAATAAAGAGAGGATTTGTTAATTAAATTAACTACGCAATTAATATAATTAAGTAATTAGCTAAAGTTTTGTTTTAAACTGTTTAGGAGAAGCATTATTCTTCAAAGGGATATAAGTGTGGATGAATCTATGGATATATAACAACAAAAAACAGGAAACAAAATGATGAACAAAATAAGCAAGTGAGGGATTAAAAGAGGTGAAATATTTGAGCTTTTATGGGCAAGAATAACTGGTGGAATGAAATATGGGGAGTTAATTATGAGTGAGTCAGAGGAGGTGTGTGTGTGTGTTTGACCGGTGTAATCAGTGAGCAATGCGCGCTAGCCTTGAGGCCAAGTTGAAGGTGGTGACCGAGAGAACGCTAACCTGACGACACACACCGTAATCCATGGCTTAATATGTAATGTCAAATAGGCAAGTAGACCCAGAAAACGAGCACACACACAAACTATACACTTATCGCCACGAAAGCGGCTACTGCTACCATAAAAGAAAAGCAGTTTCATGTTTAAAACATTATCAAGTTTTGAGGTCTCCTGAATTTATGTTTATATCTTCTTATCAAACTACTCACTCAACCTCCCTAATATCTTCCCTCTCCCACTCCATATGTACATATATATATTGATAAAAGTATCGACCGTGGAATAGAAACAAAACTAAAGTTTATCGGGACTGACCGGGGCAAAATCCCAAAAAGTTGGTTAAAAGTCGAAAAAACAAGTTTTCTTATAGGTAGGTAATTCTAAGGAAGCAGTTGGGTAGTTAGGTTCCCAGAATGTATATTTCCATGGCTAAATAAATTCAAAGGTATCACAGTAACGCTCTAAAGTATCAGAAACGTCCGATGAGAGTACAGCTGTTGTACGACACAACTATAATGTTTTAACTCCGGTTGTGGTTTGCTTCTCAACGCCAGTACTTCGTACTCTTTTTCCTGATGACGACAGATGTCGAAATATCGAAGTGAGTTTCTGTAGTGACTTTATCTGTTTCTTTCCTATGTGTTAAAGTGTTTATTGTCCACACGAATTTTCATTATATATATATACATCATGATTTGTTTTCTTGACTCAATATTTATATGATGTAATTTTTTTTAGCTTTGAGGTCTAATGATTTGAAACTAGTCCTTTTGCCGCATTTCTACATCTTATGGACATATATTTATGTCCAAGCCCTGAAGATGACATAAATATATTTCGAAACGTAGGCAAAAGGACTATTTCAAATCATTTGACCCCAACCCTCAAAAAATTACATCATATATATATATATATATATATATATATATAGATGTAATTATATTATAAATTATTACAATTATAATTATATTTATATATATATATATATAAGGGACTACTTTTACCGATGGCGACGACTGTCGAAATATCGTTGTGAGGCTTTTGTGTGTGTCTTTATTTGTTTTTCTCTTTCCTGTGTGAACCATATATATAAATATATATAGATAATAAAGCAAACAAATTGCAATAATTTTGAACCAAATGATGAACGTTATAAAAAATCTGTTAATTTATTTTCAAAATTTAGCTCCAAGTTTTAATGTTATCAAGAAAGTAGGGGTATTATGCCAATTCGATTTTTTTCTCTTTGAAAATAGCACAATCTTGAGCCAAATCCACCTATTTAAAGGAAAAGTCACTGCAAGCCAATTTCGAAATAGTTCTAGTGAAACATTTGTACTTAGACCAATAAATAAGAAGTATTTTTACACTTTCTGGAGCAGTATTTAAATAGTGTTTTTTTGAAGCATTTGAATGTATATGAGAGTGTATGGAGGGAGGAAGGTCGCCATTGGTTTCCGTTATACCCTATGGTGACACATGTATCAACTATGAGCCCTCGACCTTGAATGGGAAGTAATCGGAAGTGTCGCAGTCATCACTGAACAACCAGTAACCGGACCAGTTCATAAGTCGAAATACAACATAGAATCAATGCTTTCTGTGAATTTATGTCTCACTCTCACTCCCTCCCCCTCCCTCGCTCTCTCTCTCTCTCTCTCTCTCTCTCTCTCTATATTATATATATATATATATATATATATATATAATACGAGTTCGAGGTATATATAATATATATATATAAAAAGATTTCACATAAACACGTGAAACAACGATCAATGATCAAACCACAATAAGAAATGGGAAAACAAGACTAAGATCTTTCAACCGTAACAAGCGGTCTTCGTCAGAGTCAAAAACCCAACTGTTGGGTTTTTGACTCTGACGAAGACCGCTTGTTACGGTTGAAAGATCTTAGTCTTGTTTTCCCATTTCTTATTGTGGTTTGATCATTGACTATATATATATATACAACATAGAATTAATGCTTTCTGTGAATTTATGTCTCACTCTCACTCCCTCCCCCTCCCTCGCTCTCTCACTGTCTGTCTGTCTTTCTCTCTCTCTCTCTCTCTCTCTCTCCTCTCTCTCTCCTCTCTCTCTCTCTTATATATATATAATATATATATAAATATATATAATATATATATAACATAGAATTAATGCTTTCTGTGAATTTATGTCTCACTCTCACTCCCTCCCCCTTCCTCGCTCTCCCACTGTCTCTCTCTCTCTCTCTCTGTATATATATATATATATATATATATATTCAATGTTTTGTTATTGAGGGCTAGGTCAAATAAAAGAAAATAAACTCCTTTCTAGGCCGACGTTTCGATGTATTTGTACATCATCTTCAGGGCTAAAATTAGAGTAAGACTATAATACATCTATCAAAACAATCTACAACTCACATACGAGATACTAACACACATTTTTTTTTAAAAAAAATGAAAAAAAAATGTGTGTTAGTCTCTATGTGAGTTGTAGATTGTTTTGATAAATGTATTCAGTCAGTTTTGATAAGACTAAAATTAGTCTTACTCTAATTTTAGCCCTGAAGATGATGTACAAATACATCGAAACGTCGGCCTAGAAAGGAGTTTATTTTCTTTTATTTGACCTAGCCCTAATTTTTGAGTTTATATATATATATATATATCTCTGTCTGTCTGTCTATCTGAAATGTTATAATTTTCTTCCAAAAGTCTCGGTGAGTTTTTGTTAAACAGCAAAAAGCAAAGGAATTTTTAATATTAAGATAGAATTCCAAATAATTTCATAGGGTAGAACCAATATACATTTGGGCCGCATTGCCCGTGGACCATAGGTTGCCTGTACTAAGGGTTGTTATAATATATTAATCAATATAAAAAGATTTCACATAAACATGTGAATCGTCTCTAATTAAATTTAATAGATCAAATATTATAAACATTAGTAACAGTCTCTTCAAACTTGATACTTTCGTCACGAGGGCAATAGCCTCTTCAAAGAGGGTTGACAGCTAGCGGATAGTTTTTTACTCTTTCTTACTGTACTCCTTTGTTTCCCCAAACATCCCTTTCTGGACATTAGTCCTTTCCTGCGCTTTCACCCTTTTAAAATACCACTCTTCCCTCCCACTCTCCCCAAATTCTCACCAGATGTCCTCTCCATCTAGTGTTTCAGTTGGGTTTTTAACTCTGACGAAGACTACTTGTTACGGTTGAAAGATCTTAGTCTTGTTTTCCCATTTCTTATTATGGTTTGAATATGAATATATATAAAATAAAATACAAAACAAAAAAGGTATAAGTCATATCAAGAATTAATATTAGAAATAGAAAAACCGTCATACCACGTAAGTTGATATCGGAGACGTTGTCTCCGATCGGCAACGTCTCCGATATCAACTTACAAAGTATGACGGTTTTTTCTATTTCTAATATTAATCATACTAACCTCAGTGGTAATAACAATATGTATTCATATTAAGAATGTTGAAAAATAAAATCCTAACAATCATTGTAAATGATTTTTGATTGAAAATATATACGTAGAATCATAGATATCATCTCTATATGAGTAATGCTAAAGGACTGCAATGAAAGAATGCAAGATTCCAATTTAGTGTTTGTTAAAAGAATTGCAAGGGAGCGATAACAGGTGGAAGTGACGTCAATGGACTTTAAAATTAAATTGGGATTGAAGCATCGCCAAGACTGTTAGAGGAGGAGGGGGGGGCTTGCTGAAGCAGCGCTTTCGAAAGGAGAGAGAGAGCGAGTTATTTCGGGAAGTTATTAGCCGAGTGGGAGAAAAACAAACCATTCCATCAACCAGTGTCAAACTTTTTTATTTATTTTTTTCTTCTTGATTTCCTTTTTTCCTTTTTTTTTTTGCAAATTTGTTTTCAATATGGAGTCTTTTTTTTTTTTTTTTTTTTTTTGAAAACCATAATAATAATAGAAAAATAATTTTCCATTATTATGGTTTTAAGATATGATATGAAAATCAAAAATTAGAAGATTAGTCAACACAACAGAATGTGTTGGTCAATTTATGAAATCCTATAATTAAATTATGAATATTACCTGTAGAAACTAACACGAGTAAAAAAGAAATGATCCCCAAAAGATATATATATGGGTTACTTGCCCTTGCGTCTATAACGTGCTTGGTCTCCCTTTCTCTTTTCTTCTGAAGACGGATTACCCGAAAATTTGGGTTTGTAAGTGTGTTTCCTTAATCTGTGTGTTGCTCTTTGTTAATATCGAACTCGTATTGTGTCCAGTTTGGATCGTATTTCGTTTTATCAGTGAAAAAATATATATATATAGATAGATATATGGGATGCAATGCATTCAGGAATTGACCTTCAGGGTCAAAAGTTCAAATACTCTTCTCTAATGGTGATAAAGAAACTGTTGAAGGATTTTGTTTGCATTGATAAGAATATTAAACAAAACACTGAAACATATACATGTTAACATTAAACTGGACCCTAATTGATTAAACTGAGATAGATAGATAGAGAAAAAGAGAGAGAGAACATTTGTTTTGAGAATAATTGCTAAAATAGATATTCTGATTGAATTGTATTCACTTTTATTGAATTAATAAATCACAATCATTAATAAACATCTATGTACAGCTGATAAGCAGGTAACTCTAGAACAAAATTACACTAAAAACTGTTAGGTATTCAAAATACTAGAATAAACACTATTAAATACTGTTAAATACTATTTAAATCAGCTATGTCGCTTCTATGATTAATGGAAGTGTGATCTTTTTTAATGAACAGCATTTCAAGAGTTCTTCTTCTAAGTTCGTCATGTTCTCTACTCATGATGGCTGCTCCATCAAAGTCAAATGTATGGCCTTCAATTATTGAATGATAGGCTAAAGCTAACCTCACTCAAAGCTGCCACTCAATAAATGAACGTCATATATTTGACTTATGTATGTTTGATCATTCATTTATATATATATATATATATATATAATAATAGTAAATATATTATATAATTAATAATAATAATAATTACGATTAATAGTAAAACTAGAAAAGATATATTAAATAAAGAGTTGAAAGAGAGTAAGAATTAATAGGGAAGGTATAGTTAGTTAGAAAATAAAGAAAAGAATAATAATAATCTTTTCTATTAATCTTAATTATTATTATTATTAATTATTATTAACATTATTATTATTATTAATTTTCTTAATCTATTTATTCTCTATTAGTCCAGTTATACCGTTGACCTTTCAACTCTTTTATTCTAACCGCTTGTTTCTTGTTCATTATTGACCTTTGACCTTCTCTTTATATTAACCTGTACTATCCTTTTAATCTATTTATAGCAATGACTAAGCATGAGTCATCGATTTGAATTTAACATGTCATTTGGCCAACTCCTTTTCCAGTTGAACCCTGTTAGCAGGAGGTTAGTTCGCAGGATCGAATCTCTCAGTCTTAAGATCGTGAATGCCGAGACTGCGGTTAATTTTAATGATACATATATATATATATATATATATATATATATATATCCAGGCTATTGGCAAGTTCAAACCTAAAGAGATATTGTTATCCACGTCTAATGACTGTCAGCTATAGCTTTTGGTTGGTAACCAGAGACAGGAGGACAGGAGAAATTAACCAACTTGCAACCGGAGACGTGTTTTAAAACTAATACCCTTTGGTATTGCTCCACATTTTGCAATACAACTATTTCAAGGCTCAACTTTCACGCCCTCAGTGCATCGCGGGTTTTTACAAAAATATACTTGAAACTTGAGAGATAAAATAGTCATTAATATTTCATTAATTAATAATTAATTAATATTTATTAATATTAATATCTATTACCAGAGGTGTGTTACGTATCTTGTTATAACAATAAAAGAGTTCTAAAAAATAGTATATACACTTTATTTACATCTACATATGTATGCACACACACACATATGTGTATCATATGGGAGAGAGTAAATGAATGTACAGTAAGCATTATTTACTCATTATTTTATATATTTTATTTATATTAGTTATATTTTATTTACATGTTTCAAACTATTCTTTAATGATAACATTAAAGTTATAATTAAGTTTAATAATTAAGGTTAATTAATTAACGTTAAAGTGTAATTGATAACATAAGCATTTATAGGGTTTTATATACACTTACGAAAATGAATATACTTAATAAAACAGTTCATTAAAAGTGGAGGAGAAGGCGACACTGCTTGGCGGTTTTTCACTTTATGCGGTTGATTCTGGTCTGAGATTAACCGCGATATTTGAGGACTCACTTCAGTTTGGTTGAATAATAAACTGTTTATTCAACCAGGTAATAGTTACTGAAACCTTATATTAATGAACAAAGTTAAGTTTGATATGATGTTGAGCCAAAGCCGGTTTTGGAAGCCGGCCCAGATCATCTTGCCTTGTTCATGCGGCGGCGGGCTGGCGAACAATGACTTCTTTGCCACTTCAACGCGCCGAACCCTCTCTACTCTAACCTTCACTTGTCAATCAAATTCGATTCAGTTATCTCGCAAAGCCAGACTTGTTCCAAGTTAGATCCATCTATATTATATTGCATATCTAATCTGCCTGGCAGGTAACTTTTACGAAAACAAAACGGAATGAAAAGTCAACACTTCATTTCCCATATGGTCTTTGACTAGTATAGACATCTCCACAAGGCACACCATCATTAATTCTTTTTTTTTTTATTGTAACATATTTTTCTGTATTTAATTTTTAATTTGAAATTACTTGACAACCTTTAAGTAGCCTATCAATACCTCTCCTAACACAAATAACTAATTAAACCTAGAGTTAAGATTTTAAACCAGAGTCTGTGTCCGATCCTGCCCAACCAACCAACGACCAATGATTCTTTCCGCGCACTGTAGTCGCGTTAGAATTAGCAGTTCCAAGTCACGGTTCTACTACTGCTGAATTATAATACTACTGTGTTTGTGGAGTCAGTAACTAAATGTCCGTACTGTTTAATTCGATACTCAGAATACATTATTTCGTGGTCGCTTAGACTTCTTGAGTCGTGAAAAGTTGCAAACCTAGGGTTTGGCTTTTGATTTAACTACTACCTCTATGATGGATGTCGTTAAGGAGTTCTTAGGCTCCTAGGAAAAGGGGGTTTGGATGCTGTGGGATTTTCGTGTCCGCATTGGTCACCAGTCTATGTGTGAATTCGTCAATCGATGCTAACTTGAAATCTCTTTGAATATCCACATTTCTGGCATATACTCGATCCGGCCCGAAATTCGTTAGTCCTTCATCATGAGCAATACAAAAGGGTAAAACTATTTTGCAGTTCACTGAAATTGTGAACATCATTCACCAACTGATTTATTATAGTGCCTGAAATCACATTAGTTATTTAGAGGTGATTAGACAAAAGCTCTAATCCCGTCTAAATCAAGGATTTCGTAGCGAGGCAAGAGTTTAAACTCGAGTCCGACCCGAACCGAAATTCAGGCCCAGTCGAGTCGGACCCGGGCATCTTTTTAAATAAATAGATATGTATATATTATATATACTAAAGGGGGCCAGGTTTAACGTACTAGCCTCTGGGTTGGTAATCCAAGGTTCGATCTCCACCTGGACCTCGATTTTTTCACGCGAGAGGACGTTAAGCAATCGGTCCCTTAGCCTGTACGATGTCAGGTACCCGTTAAAGATCCCTACTCGAAATACACTTGAGTTTGGCAAAATTTAGGACTCCCAATGTAGAACCTGTAGAATCACCGATGAAATAAAAATCTGGTAAACGGTTGACGTTTTCACCCGCTAGGGGATCGGTTTAAAAAAAAAAAAGAAATAGAGGTGACTAGACAAAAGTTCTAAATCAAGGTTTTAGTAACAGATTGACAGAAAGTGGAGGCAAGATTTTAAGCACGAACCCGAACCCACCCGATATTCCGGTCGGGTCGTGTCGGGCCTGGGCATCCTTCTCGCTAACTTTTTTTTAATAAATAGGCATGTATAATCAAACCACAATATGAAATGGTAAAAAAGACTAAGCTCTTTCAACCGTAACAAACGGTCTTCGTCAGAGTCAAAAACCCAACTCAGGGGGCCAGCCACAAGTTGGACGCTTCTTAGGGTTGAAAGATCTTAGTCTTGTTTTCCCATTTGATATTGTCGTTTGATCATATATATATATACACTTTTTCGTTGCAAATACTATCTAAAACGGACAAATATAGTTCAATATAGACAAAGAAACAGAGAAATCAAAAGAACAAAAGGGTCTCCAAACGTCTCTGAACCAGTGCGCTTGGTTTCCCTCTCTTATCTCTCCTGAAGACGGTTCAAACCGAAAATTAGAGACTGTAAGTGTGTTCTTTTGATTTCTCTATGTTTCTTTGTCTATATTGAACTATATGTATATATATATATTAAATAAAAACCGAAACGTTGGCAATGAGTGTTTAATTTGAACCTGAAGAACTGACCGAGTCCCGATAAACTTTAGTTTTGTTTGTATATATATATATGTTTTATTAAAAGTAATGCCCAATTTAACTTTTACACTTTTTCTTATCCGTTTTTCAAGTGTTCTCATACTTGACTTCCATGGTTCTGGAACTAAAAACATAAGTTCACCAAAATTTTTATTACTATACACCGACATGTTTCGGTCATCGTTGACCATTTTCAAGGTTAAAGAATATATAAAATTATTAATGATCGAAAAGTGAATAACAATTAAAATAAACTAAAATAAACATAACGAGTCCATAACACATATTCACAACTAGGGAGGTTATCAAAGGTAAAGGTATGTTGAGGTTTCACCAGGCTCTTGGTTACCTTCCATCCGTCATTTGTATCTGGGAAGGTAATCGATTAACTTCTATACCCTCTCCCAGACTGGTTCGCCTTCTGACTGCCTTCATATAATTTTAGAATTCTTGAAAATCCTCCTCCTTGGCTGTTAATACTAGGTTGCTTTTTTCGAGGATCAAAAGCAACCTAGTATTAACAGCCAAGGAGGAGGATTTTCAAGAATTCAAAATTATATGAAGGCAGTCAGAAGGCGAACCAGTCTGGGAGAGGTATAGAAGTTAATCGATTACCTTCCCAGATACAAATGACGGATGGAAGGTAACCAAGAGCCTGGGAAACCTCAACATACCTTTACCTTTGATAACCTCCCTAGTTGTGAATATGTGTTATGGACTCGTTATGTTTATTTTAGTTTATTTAATTGTTATTCACTTTTCGATCATTAATAATTTTATATATTCTTTAACCTTGAAAATGGTCAACGATGACCGAAACATGTCGGTGTATAGTAATAAAAATTTTGGTGAACTTATGTTTTTAGTTCCAAACCACGGAAGTCAAGTATGAGAACACTTGAAAAACAGATAAGAAAAAGTGTAAAAGTTAAATTGGGCATTACTTTTAATAAAACGTGTATAAATGAAGGCCTGCTCCCCAAATATATATATATATATATACCGAGTCCCGATAAACTTTAGTTTTGTTTGTATATATATATATATATATATATATATAAATATAACTGTAATTAATTTCTATATTGATGTAGCCCTGATGATGTCTACAAATATAGACGAAATGTTGGCTTAAAAAGGTGTTTTACTGTTTGACGCTAGACCAAGAAACCTTGATAAAAAAAATGGAAAATATAGTACATTTAAATGAAATTACAAAAATTAAAAAACAGTAACTACTCAAATAAACGTTAGTCACCAAAGTAATTACATACAAAGGAAATCTGAGTAGTTAATGATATGATTAACAGAGATAAACTTCCGCTTAATTGAAAATGATAAGATTTCATAATAGGAGCACGGGGTTGAGTAATTTGAGGTATTGTGGTATATTAGGTTACGTCATGTTATATAAAAAATGAGACTTAAATTCCATAGGGAAATGACGTAATGTAGCGTACATCAGAAGGTGTCTATTCCTTTCATTAGGTTATTTCACATTGTTTCCGGTAGAGTTCACTGTTTACATATTCGGCATCATTCGAAGCCTACAGCTATTTATTATGTTATTAATTGGTTCCAAGTCGAGTGAATATAAGTGATCAATGGATTTGGGATGGTATCCCATTGATTGTTATTTCACGTGTTTGTGTGAAACCTTTTTGTATATAATATATATATATATCAATGATCAAACCACAATAAGAAATGGGAAAACAAGACTAAGATCTTTCAACCGTAACAAGCGGTCTTCATCAGAGTCAAAAACCCAAATGAAACACTAGATGCAGAAAACATCTGGTGAGGGGTTGAGAAGAGTGGGAGGGAAGAGTGGTATTTTCTGGACATTAGTCCTTTCCTGCGCTTTCACTCTTTTAAAATACCACTCTTCCCTCCCACTCTTCTCAACTCCTCACCAGATGTTCTCTGCATCTAGTGTTTCAGTTGGGTTTTTGACTCTGATGAAGACCGCTTGTTACGGTTGAAAGATCTTAGTCTTGTTTTCCCATTTCTTATTGTGGTTTGATCATTGATTGTTGTTTCACGTGTTTGTGTGAAATCTTTTTATATATATATATGATAAAAGTATCGACCGTGGAATAGAAACAAAACTAAAGTTTATCGGGACTCGGTCAGTTCTTCAGGTTCAAATTAAACTCTCATTACCAACGTTTCGGTCTGTATTTAAAACCTTTTTCATAGGCCTACAAAAACAGAGGAAATATAAGAAATAATACAATCATTCAAAAATCAAACATACATAATAATTGTAACTATTTGCACTTTTATGTATGTTTGATTTTTGAATGATTGTATTATTTCTTATAGTTCCTTTGTTTTTGTAGGCCTCTGAAAAAGGTTTTAAATAAAGACCGAAACGTTGGCAATGAGAGTTTAATTTGAACCTGAAGAACTGACCGAGTCCCAATAAACTATAGTTTTGTATATATATATATATATATATATATATATATATATATGTGAGATTAAATTTTCTGCCCACTTTTGTCTTAATTAGTTTTTTGGATTTCTTTTCCAAATCTCGAAGTCTTACTTTAATTTCTCTGGGAACTAGGTGTAATAACTCACCATATGTTTTGTTGTCCATTTTTTTATTTTTACCGACGTTATTACACCTAGTTCCCAAAGAAATTAAAGTAAGACTTCGAGATTTGGAAAAGAAATCCAAAAAACTAATTAAGACAAAAGTGGGCAGAAAATTTAATCTCACATGTATAAATGAAGGACTGTTCCCTAAATATACGAATATATATATATATATATATATATATATATACAAACACTTTTTCTTTTTCTCGGAGTTTGGTCAGGGTAAATATATGGAATCACCTTTTTGTCAACGTTTCGTCTTTATTTCAAGACATCCTCAGGGCTATAAACTAACAAAAAAACAATAAACAATGGACATTTGTCATTTCTACTTTAAAAACATCATAAACAAATTGAAAAAAGAACTTACTGAAGGCTGGGTTCTGTTACATTACAACAATCGTTAACTGTCATTACATGTGCTGTTCCAAGCGACATATTATTGAACACTGTTTTTTTTAGTACAATCATATATATTATATATATATATATATAATATATATATATATATATATATATATATATATATATATATATATATATAATGCTGATGAATGATGCTTCTCTAAAATATGCATGCTTATATAAGTAATTAATAAATTTCTGTTATTTACACAAGGAAAATAATTCTGTAAAGTTATTTTTCCTGGAATACTCGTAGCTGACAGGAAAGAAATGAAATCAAGAGGAAAATCTTGAGTGGTGAACACTTGATTTAGAGACATGTCACCCTACTGAGTAAGTCAACGAGGTGGCCTAACCAAGCGTCAAGCGAACCAAACCCAGCTGGCTGTGACCGAGGCGAGTTAAGTTACCGATGAAGACACCGAGGTGCCCCAATCCTAGGGTAAAGGGAACCCAACCAATTTGTCTGTGACACGGTAAGCAAACTTACCGGTGAAGCCACCGAGGTGTCCTAAACCTTGTTTTAAGCGAATCAAACCCACCTGTTACCGAGGGTTAATGCAACAAAAACTTGTCTGTAGCGAAGGCGAGTAACGATCTTGCCACCGAGGTGAACCAAAGCTTGAACTTTGGTTCAAGCCAGGGGGTTTTCAATCTTTGTTTGCTTGTGGGCCCCTTGAGAGCTATACTGCCATCTGTGGACCCCACTACCTGTACTCAAAAACAGTAATGCGCGTGTAAAATTTCCAACAAATATTTATTTTTAGGTAAATGGAAAGTGTAACTATAAAATATTTCAATTATTTTAATACGTGATGTCGAAATACAACAATCTTTTTAAAACAATAACAAAATATTCCTTTATTAAGATTTTATAAAGTATGCGGAAATAAATTGTAAAAGAATCAATTTTGAATATAAAAAACTTTTTACAACTTTTTAAAATATTGGAGCATTATAACAAACTGACGAAAATATTAGTTCTTATGTTCGAATATTGTAACGGTCAGCTCGCTATGTTTTGATGTATTTTCAGTTATGCTATCGTGAAACAGGCATATAAACTTAACATGGAGCGCTAACCACGTGCCATTGACCTTAAAATACTAGTTTGGCACATGGACCCCCGGTAATCCTCTCTGGACCCCTAGAAGTACATGTGGAACACTTTGGGAACCCATGGTTTAATCCCAGCAGTTATATCCTGATATACGCATATAAACTTAACATGGAGCGCTAACCACGTGCCATTCACCTTAAAATACTAGTTTGGCACATGGACCCCCCGTAATCCTCTCTGGACCCCTAGAAGTACATGTGGAACACTTTGGGAACCCATGGTTTAAACCCAGGAGTTATATCCTGATATACGCATATAAACTTAACATGGAGCGCTAACCACGTGCCATTGACCTTAAAATACTAGTTTGGCACAGGACCCCGGTAATCCTCTCTGGACCCCTAGAAGTATATGTGGAGCACTTTGGGAACCCATGGTTTAAACCCAGGAGTTATATCCTGACATACGCATATAAACTTAACATGGAGCGCTAACCACGTGCCATTGACCTTAAAATACTAGTTTGGCACATGGACCCTCGGTAATCCTCTCTGGACCCCTAGAAGTATATGTGGAGCACTTTGGGAACCCATGGTTTAAACCCAGGAGTTATATCCTGATATACGCATATAAACTTAACATGGAGCGCTAACCACGTGCCATTGACCTTAAAATACTAGTTTGGCACATGGACCCCCGGTAATCCTCTCTGGACCCCATGGTTTAAGCCAGGGGGTTTTCAACCTTTCTTGGCCCATTCACCCCTCTCGGACATTTCCCACAATGCCATTCCCCCGATACCCTCTTCTTTCCAATGTAATGTATACACTTTGATAACTTTACAGTGATTACATTTATAATAGAATTGTACTAATTAAATACTAATTATAATTATTGATGGAATACAAAATAATAATTTAATCAAATTTTATAATTAATAATTAAGAGGTCAAAAACCTATAATAGCTTCCCTCACTCAGTTAACTTACTGTGGTAACAGTTCACCCCCTGAAATCGCAAAACTCACCCCTGGGGGTTAATTTCACCCCTGGTTTGAGGAAAGCGAACCCACTTGTCTGAGGCAGGGCATGGACTTATACCGACCAAGCCAGATTAGTGCCTTAAGAAAGGCTCAAGAAGATGAAACCACATTCCTGTATCCAGGGTAAGCGATCTTATTAAACAGGCCACTAAAAATGCTCCTTGAACAGTTCTCGCTTTCATTATGTGATATTAATATTCAAGCAATTAATATTTAAATTACAAAATATAGAAAACCAGGTTGTTTCAAGAGAGAGCATTAATCCAAACTGTATGAGGTATCAGAAAAAAAGAGAAACAAAAAAGATTGACGTAATAAGATAAAAAGAGTGAGATAATTTTATTGAAAGTTTTCCGGAGTCCTTAAAAAAAAAGTGTATATTTTTTTCAAACTAACTGAAATTATCTCTAAATCAAGAATTATAATAAGATGATTTTGTGACAAGAGAACAAGATAGTTGAAGAGTTTGCTGAAGAGGCTGTATTGTTCTGTTGCCTCGAGTATTGCTTTTAATTAAAAATCTTGTTTCGACATTACAGAAATGCCATCTGTCACGTAGACAGTTAAACAATTTGTTTCACAAGATCTTCTGAGTGGAGATCCTGTTAAACACTCATTTCGAGATATAGATATACAGACAACAGAAAAACAAAAAAAATATTAATAATGCATTTTATTGATCTGATAATATATTAACTCATCACAATGTCAAAATCAATTTCCGATAATAAATACTACACTTTATTAAGGGGACCAAGTTAGCTGAATGGTTAACGTGCTCGCCTCTGAATTGGTAGCTCCAAGGTTCAATACCCACTTTGACCCTCGATTTAGTCACGCGGAACGTGAAGAAATCTGAACATGTCCGTCCTCAGAGGCATCGTTAAGCCATCGGTACGATGTCAGCTACTAGGTAAAGATATTTACTCTAAAAACACTTGAGTTAGGCAAAATTTACAACTCCCAATGTAGAATCAGTCTTCTTTGAGTGGTATCACGAATGGGCAATGGTCGGCTTGTGTTCCCTTATGGGAGACTACCACTACAACCTAACCAATACTTTATTAAATGGAGTAGAATAGATAGTGAGTCAACTATTATAAGTGGGGTCTAAGAGAGAAACTGCTGTTTCTTTGGATATCCATAGTGAGTAGAAACTAACAGATAACTGTTGTTCTGTGAGACAAAAGATAAGACCCACAGTTTGAGAAGCTGCATTAGTGAGGTCTAAGATAGAAAATGTTGTTAGTGTGATATGTAGAGAGTGAGACCTAACAAAGTACCTATAGTTAGAGAATGTGTTTTTTTTTTAAAAACTTGTATTCAGAAGACTTGTACTTAGTGGCAGCTATAAGAAAACCTGTTATTAGTGAGATATATAGTGAGTGAGACCTAAGAGACTACCTATAGTTAGAGAATGTGTATTTGAACAACTTACGAGTATATTCAGAAGACTTGTTCGTATTAAGTAAGCGAGAAACTAGTTAGAAAACTTTTTACTGGTGAGACCTAAAAAGGGGAACTATTGATATTGAGATATGCGGTTAATTGAGACCTAAGAGACTACCTATGGATAGAGAATGTGTATTTGAACTTATATTCAGAAGACTTGTTAGTATTAACTTAGCGAGAAACTAGCTAGAAAACGTTTTACTAGTAAGACCTAAAAAGGTTAACTATTGATATTGAGATATGCGGTTAGTGAGACCTAAGAGACTACCTATAGTTAGAGAATGTGTATTTCAACTTGTATTCAGAAGACTTGTTAGTATTAACTAAGCGAGAAACTAGTTAGAAAACTTTTTACTAGTGAGACCTAAAAAGGTTAACTATTGATATTGAGATATGCGGTTAGTGAGACCTAAGAGACTACCTATAGTTAGAGAATGTGTTTTTTTTTGAAAAACTTGTATTCAGAAGACTTGTACTTAGTGACAGCTATAAGAAAACCTGTTATTAGTGAGATATATAGTGAGTGAGACCTAAGAGACTACCTATAGTTAGAGAATGTGTATTAGAACTTATATTCAGAAGACTTGTTAGTGAGACCTAAGAGACTACCTATAGATAGAGAATGTGTATTTGAACTTATATTCAGAAGACTTGTTAGTATTAACTTAGCGAGAAACTAGTTAGAAAACTTTTTACTAGTGAGACCTAAAAAGGTTAACTATTGATATTGAGATATGCGGTTAGTGAGACCTAAGAGACTACCTATAGTTAGAGAATGTGTTTTTTTTTTGAAAAACTTGTATTCAGAAGACTTGTACTTAATGACAGCTATAAGAAAACCTGTTATTAGTGAGATATATAGTGAGTGAGACCTAAGAGACTACCTATAGATAGAGAATGTGTATTTGAACTTATATTCAGAAGACTTGTTAGTGAGACCTAAGAGACTACCTATAGATAGAGAATGTGTATTTCAACTTGTATTCAGAAGACTTGTTAGTATTAACTAAGCGAGAAACTAGTTAGAAAACTTTTTACTAGTGAGACCTAAAAAGGTTAACTATTGATATTGAGATATGCGGTTAGTGAGACCTAAGAGACTACCTATAGTTAGAGAATGTGTTTTTTTTTGAAAAACTTGTATTCAGAAGACTTGTACTTAATGACAGCTATAAGAAAACCTGTTATTAGTGAGATATATAGTGAGTGAGACCTAAGAGACTACCTATAGTTAGAGAATGTGTATTAGAACTTATATTCAGAAGACTTGTTAGTGAGACCTAAGAGACTACCTATAGATAGAGAATGTGTATTTAAACAACTTATATTCAGAAGACTTGTCAGTATTAAGTAAGCGAGAAACTAGTTAGAAAACTTTTTACGAGTGAGACCTAAAAAGGTTAACTATTGATCTTGAGATATGCGGTTAGTGAGACCTAAGAGACTACCTATAGTTAGAGAATGTGTTTTTTTTTGAAAAACTTGTATTCAGAAGACTTGTACTTAGTGACAGCTATAAGAAAACCTGTTATTAGTGAGATATATAGTGAGTGAGACCTAAGAGACTACCTATAGATAGAGAATGTGTATTTGAACTTATATTCAGAAGACTTGTTAGTGAGACCTAAGAGACTACCTATAGATAGAGAATGTGTTTTTCAACTTGTATTCAGAAGACTTGTTAGTATTAACTAAGCGAGAAACTAGTTAGAAAACTTTTTACTAGTGAGACCTAGTAGAGTATCGGGTGTTATTAGTTATAATAATAACGAGAGAACCCTTATTAATAGGTTCTATATGAAGAGATCACTAGTTAGTGATATCTGTTGCAAGAGACCTATTCTTAGGTACTTGTATGAAGGGAATGAGTCTCAGGTACAGAAGGTTACCTTCAGTTTACCATAAAAGGTTGTCTGAAATCTTATACAGAACCTATAATGAGATTTAGAATTTAGCAATTATAATAATGGAAGTTGTAAACAAATAACTGTAATAAATATTGCGTTAAATGAGTTTAAAGAAGAATATAATTGAATGTGAGATGAAAGAAGATTAGTGGTCAATTATAATATGAGGATGGACAGGTTGGCAGGCCTGAGAGGAGCGTGCCAAAAGAGGAACAAGAGCGTAAACAAGAGCCCACCTGAAATCAGATGACTGGCTTGCACAATACATTTCGACATTGTGTCAGCGTTGCACGTCAACCAGCCCAGGTCATCTTCAGCTGCTTTATCATTATTAATTTATAAAGTCACTTGGCACAGATGGAATAGACGCACTAACAGCTTCGAATCACTTAGGTGTACTGCTTTAGAAATAGTCTTTTAAAATGAAAAACCTCTTTGACTGAATTATACTGACGATTGCATTTCCACCTGCTTGTAACAGCCGATTTGAAAACAGATCGACTTCTCATACAAGAGGGTATTTGCACAGATCATTCTATTTTACTCCTGACATCTTTTATTTAGAACTTTACTTTGACTGTACTGCACGCAACTCAAGCTATGTTAGGTTAGGTTAGGTTGTAGTCCCATAAGAGAACACACATAGGCTGAACACTGCCCTTTCTGATACTGCGCTACGAACATACTACATTGAGAGTCCTAAATATTACCTAACTCAAGTGTATTTAGAGTAGATATCTTTAACGAGTACCTGACAACTTACAGGCTTGGAAAAGAAGACTTAACGCCCTCTCCATGGAAAGAAGTGCTTAGATTTATTTATCTCCCGCTTTGATAAATTGAGGACCAGAGTCGGTATCGAACCACTAACCTACTAGTCCAGAGGCAAGCACGTTGCCATTGGGCTAAACCGACCCCCAAAACTGTACTATGTAACTTTATTTTGTAGTTAAACAACCGATTGTTAGTGAGACCTTATCATGAAAACCTATTACCAGTGAGACCTGTAACGGGAGACCTCTAGTCATAAAACCTATAGTAACAGAACTTACAAGGTGGTGTGAAATAAGAACCTATCTTTAGTGAAACTTGTAAAAGACCTGTAATGGTAGACTCCTCTGTTAGTAAATCTAAATATTTCCCAAGAGTGGAGGACAAATTTTCTTGGGAGACCTGAAATGGGAGGACGTTTTGTTTAACGGTTCTTTAGTGTGATATATAAAAATAAATGTTATTGTTTCAGAGCCTGTACGTAGAGAGACCTTTAAACAAGAACCTGGTTCTAATGGCGTTCAATGAGACACTTTTAGCTAGAGAAGCTGCTGTTAATAACACCAAAGAAACAATCTATTGTTTCCTCAGCCAGTAGCTAGAGAGAAACCTGTTGTTAGTTATAGCTCAAGAAAGAAAAGTCATCCTTAGTAAGTGGTATTTTTCAAAGTATTAAGAATATTTCAAACCATCATTCGTTTGTTTGATTATCCGATCAAATTTAGGCGAGATATGATTCTAAAGTGTTACTAAAGAATACAATGACTCGACTGACAAGTCATCATCCCAGGTCTGACCAGTTGATAGAGCATGCCAAAACCCCTACAATGTCAGGTACTAGTTCAAGATATACAACACTCTAAATACAGTAGAGTTAGACAAAAATTTAAGTCTCCCAATGTAAAATCAACCCGATAATGTGACTCGCTCATTACTAAAATGAGTGCCAAATAATAAATAAGCCAAACTTTCTCCCCATAGAAACAACACTTAAAAGGTTAAAACCTATAGGTATGGTCATTGGAAAACAAATATATATAAACTAGACTACCCGCGACCCTTTGTGTCACTCAGAAATTATAACAATAGTTATTGAAATAAATTCACTAAACACGATTGACAGGGATAATTTTAATTATTATTTCTTGTTATTAAGACACGGAAACAGATTCTTATATGGCCCAAGCTTTTGATATAGTATTCTTAACATGATTCAAAATATATATACATATATATACTTTTTCGTTGGAAATACGATCCAAAACGGACAAATATAGTTCAATATAGACAAAGAAACATAGAGAAATCAATATAACACACTTACAGTCTCTAATTTTCGGTTTGAACCGTCTTCAGGAGAGAACCAACCGTCTCTGAACCAGTGCGCTTGGTTTCCCTCTCTTATCTCTCCTGTTTCAAGGTTCAAACCGAAAATTAGAGACTGTAAGTGTGTTCTTTTGATTTCTCTATGTTTCTTTGTCTATATTGAACTATATATATATACTACACACCAAATATATTTAGCAAAATAAAAATAATTTAAAAGTAGAAAAAAATTATTCATTTTATCATATAAATAAATAAAAAATCAATTCAAGTTATATACACAATCAAATATGTTTAAAGCAAACAAAACTTGTAAATTGAAATACTCAATTTATTTACCCAACATAAAATAACATTACTGAAAGGAATGTGTCTTTATAATATTACCTTAGAACATTCGTATTCTATCTGACAGTTGTGTTTAAGTTTGTTTCTAAAATTATTCATGTTTGACCTCTAATGTAATAGTTTATTATATATTATACACTATGCTGACCCCGTAATGAGAAATATTATTAAATAATATTCTACAAAGTCGAGGCGAGTACGCTGCCACTGAGCTACCCTGACATAATACAATTTGTCATAATGTAATTCAACTACCACAAAACCAATCATAAAAAAAGTAAAGATTATAATAATTTCAGGTCTCCATCTCCACGGAAAATGGGTGAACAAACAAACAAACAAATTCACGAACTTTATATATATAGTTTATAAATGAAATGATAAAACGAACTAAAAGTGAGACGTCATGATATCTAATGCGTGATTAATAGACCCGGGTTTGTTTACACAGTTAATTATATGTCTAATTTGTTTTGATTATCATTTGACCTAGTTTAACAAAACATGACAAACGACAAAATATCTGTATATTTTGCTTTTTTTTTGTAAATATTGCTTTTTTTTTTTAAATTTCACTTGTCAAATAAAAATACATCGTAAATTCTAGAATATTATTTGAATGGAACATAAAGAAAGAAAATTAACAGTTTTGTTCCAAGAAAAATACATCAGCATCATGCTCTTTAAATAGTTAGGTTCTCAATAGAATAAAACAAATTTAGCGAATGATTCTATCTCTTGGTATTATAGCTTTAACATTTTATTTCAATGATTTGAATGATTTAAGCATTTCAGTATTCAAATATAATCTTTTCAATTGAAAACATGAACAGTCAAAACAATTACAAGAAAACAACACGTACAAACAATTTACTTGTTTTACGTCTTCTTTTCTTGTAATTGTTTGATTATTTCAATTTTTTATTATTCTAAATGTGTAAAAACTTTTACTTTTAACTTACGAGATTTTTTTTTTCATTTTTTTCGTAATTATTTTTACCTCAGAACTTTTGAATGCAATATCATTGATTCAGGGGACCTGAAAATGTATATTCGTATTGATAACTTGATTTCTGCTTAAAGAAAGTGTAATGGAAGTAATATGGATTCAGGCAACCTCAAAAGTGTAAATCTGTCACAATATCTTTATTACCTGATTACTGTGCACAACATAAGGTAAGAACGAATACAATGTCAGTTACTAGTGTCATTCACCAAAGTATCAGTGGCATGAGGCAACCTCAAAAGTGTAAATCTGTCGCAATATCTTTATTACCTGATTACTGTGCACAACATAAGGTATGAACGAATACAATGTCAGTTACTAGTGTCTTTCACCAAAGTATCAGTGGCATGAGGAAACCTCAAAAGTGTAAATCTGTCGCAATATCTTTATTACCTGATTACTGTGCACAACATAAGGTAAGAACGAATACAATGTCAGTTACTAGTGTCATTCACCAAAGTATCAGTGGCATAGGCAACCTCAAAAGTGTAAATCTGTCGCAATATCTTTATTACCTGATTACTGTACACTACATAAGGTAAGAACGAATACAATGTCAGTTACTAGTGTCATTCACCAAAGTATCAGTGGCATAGGCAACCTCAAAAGTGTAAATCTGTCGCAATATCTTTATTACCTGATTACTGTACACTACATAAGGTAAGAACGAATACAATGTCAGTTACTAGTGTCATTCACCAAAGTATCAGTGGCATAGGCAACCTCAAAAGTGTAAATCTGTCGCAATATCTTTATTACCTGATTACTGTACACTACATAACGTAAGAACGAATACAATGTCAGTTACTAGTGTCATTCACCAAAGTATCAGTGGCATAGGCAACCTCAAAAGTGTAAATCTGTCGCAATATCTTTATTACCTGATTACTGTGCACAACATAAGGTATGAACGAATACAATGTCAGTTACTAGTGTCATTCACCAAAGTATCAGTGGCATAGGCAACCTCAAAAGTGTAAATCTGTCGCAATATCTTTATTACCTGATTACTGTACACTACATAAGGTAAGAACGAATACAATGTCAGTTACTAGTGTCATTCACCAAAGTATCAGTGGCATAGGCAACCTCAAAAGTGTAAATCTGTCGCAATATCTTTATTACCTGATTACTGTACACTACATAAGGTAAGAACGAATACAATGTCAGTTACTAGTGTCATTCACCAAAGTATCAGAGGCATAGGCAACCTGATACCACAAAGACAGTCGTCTTTATAGATGAAATAATACATACAAACCTGAAATACCGCATCAAATCCCTATAGTTAGTTTTACTACGCTTAAAGCAAATAAAATGATAAACTATCAAAGTAATATAATGCGAACTGTTACAGAAGAACTTAATAAATGAGCAGACAACATTGTAACAACAACTGCGAAGGAAGGGAGGCAAAGACAGGGACTCGTGACGAGGCATGTATTAAATGTAACACTTAGTTTTGGTTGTTTATGCAATGAAACAAGCGCAACGATATGCAGTGAAGCTAGCGAGGTGTAAGCATCCAGCCGAGCTTTAATTAAGCGACAAAAGAGGCGGCAACTGTCAGCGCTGCCAAGTGTCTGGGCATTTATACCAACCAGTATCACAGTGTACCTCAAACAGTACACCTCATACAGTCCATCTTCGACAGGGTGCCTACCTCGAAAGACATTGCTAATATTCATTCCTTACTTCACGACTTAATATCGATAATTTATCAGTGTAGACGATTTATCTAAACATCTCAACATTTTTATTAATGGAACTAAGAGGATTATATATATATATATATATACCATGATAAACGACAAACGGTCCGGCAGGACAAATAACAATTAAAATAAGCAGTGACACATAAACAGAAACACAACAAAGACTCACTTTTCAATATTTCGACCGTAATGGCGGTCGTCCTCAGGAGAAGAAGTGAATTAACGGAGGGACGACAGTCAACTTGACTTGACTGTCGTCCCTCCGTTAATTCACTTCTTCTCCTGAGGACGACCGCCATTACGGTCGAAATATTGAAAAGTGAGTCTTTGTTGTGTTTCTGTTTATGTGTCACTGTATATATATATTAATATATATATATATATTTTATATATATAGTTCACACAGGAAAGAGAAAACACAAATAAAGACACACACAAAAGACTCACAACGATATTTCGACAGTCGTCGTCATCGGGTAGAAGTAGTCCCTTTGAGTAGCTGAAGCTAACTCTATATTATATATATATATATATATTATATATGATCAAACCACAATAAGAAATGGGAAAACAAGACTAAGATCTTTCAACCGTAACAAGCGGTCTTCGTCAGAGTCAAAAACCCAACTGAACACTAGATGCAGAAAACATCTGGTGAGGAGTTGAGAAGAGTGGGAGGGAAGAGTGGTATTTTAAAAGGGTGAAAGCACAGGAAAGGACTAATGTCCAGAAAGGGATGTTTGGGGAAACAAAGGAGTACAGTAAGAAAAAGTAAAAAACTATCCGCTAGCTGTCAACCCTCTTTGAAGAGGCTATTGCCCTCGTGACGAAAGTATCAAGTTTGAAGAGACCGTTACTAATGTTTATAATATTAGATCTATTAAATTTAATTAGAGACGATTCAATAATATTTCTTAACAACATTGATTTTTCATAGGTAATAAATTTAGCTCCTGTCCAATCAATATGATGATTTTCATTTTTTATATGCAAGAATAAGGCACTACTGTTTTCCTGTCTACTTACGTTATATTGGTGTTGTTTTACACGTGTTTTTAATGATTTACCAGTTTGACCAATATAAATTTTATGGCAATTTTTGCACGGAATTTTATAAATACCAGCGGACTCCAATTCGCTTGGAGAGTTTTTTATTAACATATTACCCACGTTATTGCGATTAGAAAACACTATATTAAAATCAAGTTGTTTGGCTAATCTTGGAAGGGGGTCCAATGATTCGTGGTATGGCAAAACTATAGAATTTGATAATAAAAGGGGCTCTTTTTTTAGCACCCTTCAAAGCTAAATCGATATAAGAAGAGGGGTATTTTAATGAAAGGGCAATTGACCTAATGTTATTAATCTCTTCATTAAGAAATTCTGGAGAGGAAACTCTTAAGGCTCTCAAAAACATATTTCTAAAAACAGAAATTTTAACATTTTTTGGATGCGATGAATAAAAATGAACGTATGCAAGTACATTCGTAGGTTTTCTATATACACTAAAGCGTAACTCATTAGGTAACCTATGGATCAGGACATCTAAGAAGGGCAAATTACCACTTATTTCTTCTTCCATTGTGAATTTGATTGTCGGCACTAATGAATTCAATTTTGTTAGGAAATCAACTTTATTTAAAGAATTGGGACAAATGCAAAGAATATCGTCAACATATCTATACCATTTAACATTTTTGGGCAAAATTGAGCTTAACATTTTACTCTCAAAAAACTCCATATATAAATTACTTAGGAGGGGGGATAAACAGTTACCCATAGCAAGACCAAATTTTTGTATATAATAATTATTTTCAAATTGAAAATGACAATCTACCGCACATAACTTAATTAACTCTATTATAGTGGTAGATGGAAGGGGAAGGGAATAATTAATTAATTCCTCCTGGAGTAAGCTCAACAGATCAGTTACTGGTACATTCGTAAAAAGAGACTTCACATCGAAACTGATTAATCTATAATTTTTGTTCATGTTGACACTTTTTAATTTTTTAATTAAATCTACATTGTTTTTTATATGGCTGCCTGAAATTTTTCCAATTAAGGGGCTTAAAATACTTACTAACCATTTGGACAAGCCATATGATGCCGAACCAACCGAACTCACAATTAAACGTATTGGGTAATTATCTTTATGTGTCTTGATCAACCCGTACATATATGGCAAAGAAGGGGATTTTGATATAAATTTAGTAATAAGTTCGGGTTGATTTTTTAAGATAGTTTTAATTTTTTTATTAAATGAACTATTGACCCTTTCCAAAGGATTAGACCTTAACTTTTTTATATATAAAAAGTAGACAGGAAAACAGTAGTGCCTTATTCTTGCATATAAAAAATGAAAATCATCATATTGATTGGACAGGAGCTAAATTTATTACCTATGAAAAATCAATGTTGTTAAGAAATATTATTGAATCGTCTCTAATTAAATTTAATAGATCTAATATTATAAACATTAGTAACGGTCTCTTCAAACTTGATACTTTCGTCACGAGGGCAATAGCCTCTTCAAAGAGGGTTGACAGCTAGCGGATAGTTTTTTACTTTTTCTTACTGTACTCCTTTGTTTCCCCAAACATCCCTTTCTGGACATTAGTCCTTTCCTGTGCTTTCACCCTTTTAAAATACCACTCTTCCCTCCCACTCTTCTCAACTCCTCACCAGATGTTTTCTGCATCTAGTGTTCAGTTGGGTTTTTGACTCTGACGAAGACCGCTTGTTACGGTTGAAAGATCTTAGTCTTGTTTTCCCATTTCTTATTGTGGTTTGATCATTGATTGTTGTTTCACGTGTTTATGTGAAATCTTTTTATATATATTATATATATATATATATATATATATATATATATAAATAAATGAGTTAGCTTCAGCTACTCAAAGGGACTACTTCTACTCGATGACGACGACTGTCGAAATATCGTTGTGAGTCTTTTGTGTGTATCTTTATTTGTTTTTTCTCTTTCATGTGTTAACTATATATATATATACGAGTTCGAGATTAACAAAGAGCAACACACAAAGTAGGGAAACACATTGTATATCTATTTTGTCTTCTTCACTTACTACTAGTTTGTTTTATCCTATTTTATTTTTCTAAATTCTTATTCTTAACTAGTTTCCCATACTTACCCTTTTATTCAGTCTCTATCTTTTATTTACTAAAACAACCAATGCTAGTTTTTTGTATTGTATTTATTTTTTATTTATTTATTTATTTTTTTCTTATTTTTGTTTTTTATAGTTTGTTTTTTTATCTTATATTGCTTATAATTTTTCACCTATTTATAGTTTTACCCAACCAGTACTGCTTATCTGAATTTCTGTTTATATGTTCTCCTAATTCTATACTTTAAGACCGGGTACGGTTGACAGCACTGGCGGTTGCCGGGTTGGTTACTTGCCGTTGCGTCTACAACGTGCTTGGTCTCCCATTCTCTTTTCTCCTGAAGACGGATTACCCGAAAATTTGAGTCTGTAAGTGTGTTTCCCTACTTTGTGTGTTGCTCTTTGTTAATCTCGAACTCGTATTGTGTCCAGTTTGGATCGTATTTCGTTTTATCAGTGAAATATATATATATATCAGTTCACAAACGAAGATAAGCAACACACAGAGAAAGAGACACACTTATAAACTCAAATTTTCGGATGATCCGTCTTCAGGAGAAAAGAGAGAAAAGTTTATCATATACCATGATAAACGGGAACGGTCCGGTAGGACAGATTACACTTAAAATAAACTGTGACACATAGACAGAAACATAACAAAGATTCACTTTTCAAAATTTCGACCGTAGTGGCGGTCGAACTATTGAAAAAATGAGTCTGTGTTATGTTTCTGTCTATGTGTCACAGTTTATTTTAAGTATATATATATATATATATCAATGATCAAACCAGAATATGAAACGGGAAAAACAAAACTTCGTCAAAGTCGGGTTGGGTTTTTGTCGCCACAGTTGGGTTTTTGACTCTTACAAAGACCGCATATTACTATTGAATGATCTTAGTCGTTTTATATATATTATCAAGAGAGCGATCCACAAAGGACAACAACGTTTCAGAGTAAAGGTTCACAGTAAATAGAAAAAACCACTTATAGTCTCTAAATTTGGTTTATATATATATGAAGATTTCACAAAACACATGTGAAACAACTATCAATGTTCAAACGTTTAAAGATCTTAGTTTTTTCCCATTTGTTATTGTGGTTTGAACACACACACACGCACACACACACAACACACACACACACATATATATTTTTATATATATATAACAAGATTTCACAATAAACACGTGAAATAATCAACCTTCGAACCACAATAAGAAATGAGAAAATACTAAGGTCTTTCAACCATATGAAGTGGTTTTCGTCAGAGTCAAATCCCAAAGTAATCATAGTTACGTAACCTCATATTTTTTCGCGTCTGTTATAATGCTATTGGATAAGCACCTTAAATAGTTTTTCCTTTAAAAAAGAAAGGCTTGAGAATGCCAAACAGTTTTCGGCAAAACGTCAGCTTTTAGTCGGGAGTAGTTCATCTTTGGACCTAGTCCTCAAGAAGCTCTAAATTTGATTTTAACTTGTGTAGAAGAATGCCTTTTTCACTACATGCGGTAGTATGTTGGGGAAGAGTTTTAATTTGTTTTGTCTTGGGTTGGAGTGCGTTGAAAGGTAAGGCAGAGGTAATCTGAGTCAATAAGTCATTGCATTGCAACATGACTTGACAGCCTTTTGTTATCTGATATAATCAGATCAGGCGATCAGCCTAATGGGGGCTTATTAATATTCTGAAACGCACTTAATCAATTACCTATGAAAAACAACAAGCCTGCTCAAATATAGAACACGCTGCTCCCCTGTCGCCGTATACCCAACAGAAGAATGGGAATTACGCACATGCCTGCACCTGGCTCAATGATAAACAACATTGGCCTCACCAAACCAAGTATCGAAATAGAATCAGTGACATAAAGCAGCCTAGTGACGCAACCGAACACCGCAAAAACCTTTGATCTGTATACATGAAACAGCACACTGCGACCTTTGAATTTCCGGACTAAAACAAACCACGACAGGTCAGGAAACAGAAAAGACCGTAAACTGGTAACAGTAGTATGTGGTAGCCTATTGGTGGGTAGGATAGGCCTATGAGAAGGAATAGCTAGGCTATTCTCACCTTGCCTTAAATCACAATCACAATCACAATCATCAAATACAAGTGGACACCGTTAGTCACCGTTTATGTTTATTAAACATTAAAATACGTAATAATAACATTGTTTATGCACAATAAAGGTATAGTTTTGCTAAAGACAACGAAATAGGAGTAGCCTAGGCTACTCGGTCTCACTCTCCCTCATTGTGAATTATCCAACACCCTGATGATAATTCATACTATTCGGAAGAAAACAAAAAAAAGTACAGAAACTTGAAAGTACGGTTTGTTGAAGTAAGGAAACTCGACGGTCGAGTGTATCTGGAAACCTGAAATACCCTATCAAGTCTACTTGCCTTGTTTTCACTATGCTTAAAAGAAATTTAATCGAAGTATTATGAAAGGAATTTTAATTTTTTTTTTTTTTAACAACACTGTAAAGGAAAGGGAGGGGGAAGAGTAAACATAGTATCGTGATGAGACTACAATGTTTATAATAGATAAACTGTAGATTTCTACAGTAGGGCAAAGATTGACCCTTTGTGATACCACACAATGAATAATCTACATTGAGAGTTATAAATTTTGCCTGATTCAAGCGTATTGGAGTAGGGATCTTTAACAAGTACCTGGCATTGTACAGGCTCTGGAAAGGTTACTTAATTTCTTTCTTTTGCCTCCTGCATGAATAATTCGAGGGTCAGAGTTAGCATCGAACCCCAGATCTACTCCAATCCAGAGGCTACCACTTAAGCTACTCGGGACTACCCTCGTCCCTGAAATTGGAATTATAAATAATGGAACTGTCAATAGACCCATTAGGTTGGCTGGCCACAATGTGTAACTTTCCGACTGTATTATGTTTTCATAATTCAAAGTTATATCTCGAATAACTCCAAAGAACATTTCAGTTAGATTAAATTACTCGTTATTGACGGTATGATATTTTTTTTTTACATTATGAAAATGAGAGGCATAAAACTATTTTTGCCACCCAGGCCGCCGGTCGTAAGATTTGCGAGCCGCCCCCCCCCCCCGCCCATTGATAATCCGTTAACCTTCAAAATTCCAGAAAGTCTTCAAAATATTTATTTTCATGACATTACAATCAAAGATGTAACTTTACACTGCTGCTATAATAATAGTATGTTACATTACTCGTATACATAGACAGTCGTCACCACAGAATATTTTCTAAACGTGTAATTCAAATTACAAAAAATAATTTGATTGAATTAAATTACCTGGTTACGCAAAGAAATACAATAAACTTTCAACCCCTTTCAACAACTAGTTTTGAAAAATTTAAAATAACTTTATTTTTTGTTGGCAATTATTATTACAGTTAAAAATTCCATTTAAACAGTATTATACACATAAAACATAGGAAAAAATACGACTTTAAAAACTCATTTTGGTATAAAATTTCAGATTTTAATATTTTTCTATTTTTTATTTTCACCACCTCCAAATGCCGCCCCCCACCCCCTTGCTACGATCCAGTGTAAAGTTCTCATTGTCAATACCATTTCTTTTTAGTTCACTAGTTCTTCTACGTAAATTTGGATTTTATATAACAACTCAGAAATGGCAATGATGGTGGATCATTATAACTATCGATAAACAGAATGCTATTAAATAAACAATCTTTGGTTGTAATTTCTGATTTAGTTAAGCACGAGGTTTTGGTATAAAGAATTTTGACGATTCATTTTATCACTGAAGTTAGTTTTTTTTACTGCGAGGAATGCTCAAGGTCATAGATGTTAAAGCATTATTTTACAGCTCTGTGTTAAACAAGGCAGTCTTGAGAGGAGAGCCGGGCTTGTATCTAATCCCTGATAGCGAATGAAAACGATCTCGCCGAGATAATCTTTCTTAAAACTACGCCAATGTCAGAGAGCACGCACGCTTCTATCTCGCTTGAAACTTGACAAGAACTGACAGGATTGCATGCATCTGCTCAAAAATAGTCTAACCTTTTCTTACTATTGGAACACTAATGCTTTAAGGATCAATTATTAAAAACAAGACTTCACAATAAACACACCAAATAAAAATCAACACCTCAACCACAGAAAGGAAATCAGATAAGGGAATAACATCTTTGACGATCGACTTTGACGAAGCTACTTGTTTCGGTTGAAAAACCTTATTCATTTTTCTGATCTTTTTACTGGTGTTTAGACGTTTATATATATATATAAATATATATATTGTTAAAATGTACCGCAACTTCGGCATTAAAGACTTTCAAACTAAGCTGTTCCAGTCTCCTGACAGTTTTACGAATAGAAGGTGGTAATTCCCAAATTAGTTGTTCAAAGGATATTGAGACACTTTTTTGAAACACTTTAATAGATATCAACAATTTTAATACAACTGAAAACTAAATTCTTATTGTGGTTTGATCATTGATTGTTATTTCACGTGTTTATGTGAAATCTTTATATATATATATATATTATATATATATATATATATTGTAAACAGTAAAACGATCCAAAAGGACAACAAAAGTTTCACGATGAATCACAAACACAGAACTAAGGAACAAGCAGACTTGCTGTCTCTAATTTTCGGTTGAACCGTCATCAGGAGAGTTGATATAGGGACACCAAGAGCACTTTTGAAGCGACGGTTGGAGACGGTCTCCAACCGTCGCTTCAAAAGTGCTCTTGGTGTCCCTATATCAACTCTCCTGATGACAGTTCAACCGAAAATTAGAGACAGCAAGTCTGCTTGTTCCTTAGTTCTGTGTTTGTCATTCATCGCGGAACGTATATATACATATATATATTTATTAAAGAGTATACCGATTTTCATTTTCGTCCTTTTTCTGTTTAATTTTTCAAGTTTCCCAACCCTTATTTTTCAACCCTTCAGGTAATATATAGATCAATTCACCAAATGATTTTTTACTGAACTCCATAAAATTAATCGAAGTTATAATTCTAAACTATAAAACTACACAATAAATTGTCCAACGTTTCAGTCGACAATATATATATATATATATATATATTATATATTATATATATCACAATCTCATAAATATATATATGCTGCACATTTCCACAGAACAACCTCCTGATGGTTCTATACTTGTCAAATAGTGATGTAGTACAAATGAAGGGAAAAAAACATGATTAGAAATTTGATTAATGATAACTTGAATAGAGATTATAATGTTTTAAATAATAAGGAAAACTTAGACATAAGATTGAGATAAGAGCATAAGATAAAGGCTTAGCTTATATATGAGTGAAAAGATGGTATTTAGAAGGAATATTGTGTTTTTTTGGGAGGATCACTTAGAGTGGGTTTAAAGCATCACTCTCAAGGGTTTTATATGAGTGCTATAGATGTGAGCTCTGCATTCAGTCAAAGTGTATTCTTATCTTACTATACTTACTGCTTACTAGAATGTGTTACATTATGTCTTCGTTTAGTGTGTTGTAGTCTAATAACAACAAATAACGTAATGTATGTAGACGACACACACATATACACACACGAGAGCGAGAGAGAGAGAGAGAGAGAGAGAGAGAGAGAGAGAGAGAGAGAGAGAGAGAGAGAGAGAGAATAACGTAATGTACGTAGACGAGAGAGAGAGACAGAGAGAGAGAGAGGGGGGGGAGGGAGAAAGAGAGAAGGAGAGGGAGAGAGAGACAGAGGGAGAAGGAGAAGGAGAGGGAGAGAGATACAGAGACAGGAGAGGGAGAGGGAGAGAATAACGTAATATATGTAGACGAGAGAGAGAGAATAACGTAATGTATGTAGACGAGAGAGAGAGAAAGAGAGAGAGAGAGAGAGGGAGAGAATAACGTAATGTATGTAGACGAGAAGAGAGAGAGAGAGAGAGAGAGAGAGAGAGAGAGGGAGAAGGAGAGGGAGAGAGAGAGGAGAGAGAGAGAGAAATATTTGTTTTTAGGCAAATGAAAAGTGTAGCTATAAAATAATTTCATTACATTCATAACGTGATGTCGAAATACAAAAACCTTGTTAAAAGAATAACACAATATTCCATAATTAAGATTTTATAAAGTATGCGGAAATAAATTGTAAAAGAATCAGTTTTGAATAGAATAGAAAAAATGTAATAGAACATTTTAAAACATTGGAACATTATAACGAAACTGACTAGAATATTGGGTCTGATGTTTTATGATGTTCGAATATTCTAACGGTCAACTCGCTATGCTTTGTTGTATTTTTAGTTATGCTATCCTGACATGGACCTTCAAATACTACTTTTCCTCATGGACCCTTGCTCTATATAATAATACCTCCGTTGTTTTTGACGATTGTGAGATATCACGCTGAAGGATGGAATGATTAAGAGAGTGAGTACTTACAGGTTGTGGAAGACAAGGTCAGAGTGGTGGATGAGGGCGGCGAAGAGGTTGTGGGCGTCGGGGGCGGCGTTATCGGGGGCGGGCGCGAGGAGCAGGCCGAACATGGCGGGCACGACGGCGTGGGCGGGGGGGTGGCGGAGGCAGTAGGAGTGCAGCAGCCCCAGCAAGGCGGCCAGACACGCCGTCAGCAGGTCGCCCCCGCTGCTAGACAGCAGGCTCTCCAACACGGCACTGCCCCACAGTTCGTCGCCTTCGTACTCTGCAACCACAAAGTCCAATCATATCATATTAACCAAACACACCAACAACAACTAACCATTCTCTCTCTCACGCACCATTCACTTTACTATAAAAACAAGTTCTTTGCTCATGTACTCGTATGAGAAACCTTAGGGGACAGGTCAGCTCAGTGGTAAACGTACTCGCCTCTGGGCTGGTAGTCCGGGGTTCGATCCCCACCTGGCCCTCCATTTATTAGTCGTCCCTCGGAGAGGACGTTAAGCTGTCGGTCTCGAGCCTATACGATGTCAGGTACTCGTTAAAGATCCCCTACTCGAAATGCACTTCAGTTAGGCAAAATTAGGACTGCCAATGTAGAATCTGTAGAATCACCAATGAAACATGAAGGCGGTAAACGGCTGACGTTATCACCCGCTAGGGGATCGGTTTAAACAATGAAAAACAAAAAAAAAAAACGGTAACCTTCCATACTGACAAGCTAAGTCTTCCATAAAACGCAGTTCATTTGTTCAAAGGCTATTATTTCTGTTATAATCTAGCTTTGCATTAAAATCAAACATTCTAAAAAATGCATTAATTCTGGTAGTGGTTATATTCATAAGTATTTATTTATAATCATAAGTAGTTATAATGCATAAGTACTCAATATGCAAAAATACACATTTATTTTTTATAACAAGATTTCACAATAAACATGTCAAATAACAATCAATGATCAAACCACAATATGAAATGGGAAAACAAGACTAAGATCTTTCAACCACAACAAGCGGTTTTCGTCAGTGTTCAGTAGGGTTTTTGACTCTGACAAAGAACGCTTGTTACAGTTGAAAGATCTTAGTCTTTTTTTTCCAAATGGATATTGTGGTTTGAACATTGACAGTTCTTATCTACATTATTTGTGTCATTTCTTATTTAATTATCCTTAGTAGTAAAATATACTAAAACTAAACCAATTAGTATAACAACATATATATATATATTATAAATTTATATATATACTATCTTATATATATAATATATTATATATTATATATAACAATTTAAATAAGCAGTGACACATAAACAGAAACACAACAAAGACTCACTTTTAAATATTTCGACCGCCATTACGGTCGAAATATTTAAAAGTGAGTCTTTGTTGTGTTTCTGTTTATGTGTCACTGCTTATTTTAATTGTTATTTGTCACTGCTATGGACCGTTTTTCGTTTATTGATGTGTTTATGTTCAGATATATATTTATACCAATTAGATGAAACGATTCTTCGAACTGAATAAACTAGAATTTTAAAAGAAAACATAGAAAAGAAATCACTGAATTCACTACTATATTTCGATGTCCTTGTCATAGAAGATTCGAGACGAGGACATCGAAATATAGTAGTGAGTTCAGTGATTTCTTTTCTGTGGTTCTTTTGAAAATTCTAGTTTATATATATATATATAAAACAATGATCAAACCACAATAAGAAATGGGAAACATAAACTAATAAGATCTTAGTCTTGTTTTCCCATTTCTTATTGTGCTTTGGTCATATATATATATATATATATATATATATATATATACTTATGTATATATTATAATTATATTTATATTGGCAGCAGATCTTCTCTCAAGCATATTTTATAGAAGATGATCGCAGTTTCTGCATTCACGACCTTTTTGTTAACATATTCTAACCTCCTGGCTATTTTCCTTATTGTAGTAGGTAAACTATAAATCAGGTTCGCCAATGACATTTCCAAGTAAATAGGTCCAATGAACGAAAGAAATTTAATAACATGATCTAAATGTATATTCACTTTACACTAATAAACCAGCTTTCAACATTCTTATGCCATCATTAGGTTTAATACCTGATGATGGCGTATGAATGTTGAAAGTTCGTTATACTTATATCAAAGTTAAAAATTGAAATGGGTAATTTTGTTTATGAATGTTTTTGAAGAAGAAAGGGAATTAGAGTGCACTGTCACAACCATTACCCCTTGTTCTGCAGGGTTGCCAATTGTTACACTGACGTAATCATGAAAAACTGTAATAAAGAAAGCATATCAATTATCTACTAAGAGTACGTACTTAAAAGTTGATGAAGTTATCAATCATTTATAATTTATAATGTTAAAAATTCAAACCACCGTTGAGTCTTTTATTTGACTTTATAAATCCACAGACCTTTTAATAAGATTCTTTATTACTGAGAACATATAATATAGTGCAAGTGAATTATCTAAATGTGACCAGTGTTGGAAAGAAGGCCCAGAAAAGGTCTTGCACCGGCATTTTTTCCCTCTCAAGTGCCTTGGACTTCCCAACTTTTACAGTACGTGATAACTGTAACAGTAGAACCTAATTTACGAGCAGCCATTCGTAAGAATGTCTCGTACGACGAGTAAACATTCATAATACGAGCGTCTTCCTCATGCATAGATGGACTCCATTTGAAATATGATTATTTCTTGCATGCATTTTCATTATTCATATTACAAGTACAAGAGTGTTCATTTTTTTTTCTAACTACACCTGTTCTGTTTAAAAAATGAACTTAAAACCGTCATTTTCGGGATGTAACGGATTATTTATTTTCATATTAATATTAATGCGAAAAATTGCTTTGTAATACGAATAAATGGCAATATGTGCTCGATGTCGGAACGAATTAAACTCGCACTGCGAGGTTGAATGTATGTCTTAAAAATCTGTGTACACTAACACCGTTATAATGTGTTCTTTTTTAGGTCAAGAAGTATTTTGAAGATTGTAAGGTATCTAATTAAATATAAAATCAATACTTAAAATGATACTAGGAAAGGAAGCCGAAATGAAATCGACCTTGGATGGGGGACGGCTATCAGAGAAACCTACTACCCGGGGCATGTAAATAGTCAGATTACCATGTCAACTGGAGACTATAAATAGATTGTGGTTACGATAAATCACTCGCATTCCGCTATAACAACACTGGCCTGGGAGCGCAACGCAGTTGACTCAGTCAACAGAGTAACTGTCCTCGCTCTCTCTCTCACTCTCTCTCATTGTCACAGCTCTGTCTAACAGCATACCCACATAAAGGCAATTAAATAAAACGATTCCACCTACTAACTTCACAGAAAGAACACACATAAAGCAAATCACACAAACTTAACACTATATTTCAACTGATTCGTCATCAGATAGAGAAAGATGTAACTCTATACGTACACAGTAAATAGGAAAATACACTTACAGGCTCTAATTTTCGGTTTAACCGTCATCAGGAGAGAAGAGATAGGGATAACAAGTGTACTTGTACGGAATAGACGGACTCTGTTTTAAACATGATAATTTCATGATTTCTGTTGATTTAAAACAGAAATAATACATAAAATAAAAATATTTTACCAAAAATGAAAAAAATAATTACCAATAAAAAGTAATTTAACTTAATTAAGAATAATATTATTTTCAGAAAAAAAGAAAATATTTTCGATATGAATGAAGTGTAAAACAGAAATAATACATCGATTAAAAGATAATGTAAAAAAAATACCAATGAAGCTTAATTTAAGGTAATTAAGAGTGAAATTGTTTGCTGATAATGAAAAGCGTTTTGACTTTGAATAACTGAAAGGAGAGGCTGTTGGACTTTAGGTGAAGACGAAACTGGTAGATGGCGGGCCAGGTGTTTACCTGAGTGCTCCAGGGCCGCGCACTCTGTCCCACGTCCAATGCCTCCTCACTCAAGTGGATTTTATCCACAACAGCAGTCAGATTAATGAGAATTCACGCAGTTGATATGATTGTTGTTTGTTTATGCCTATCGCTGGTAGGGTATTAAACCATTTTACATTGTAAACACTAAACGCAGCCATACTCGAATATATTTAGCGCTTTATCACGGCCACCCGATATGGCTAATTATAGCCGCTTTGACTAATTTCATTAATTATTAGTTTATACATTCAAGTAGTACATTTTTTTTACCTGGTATCTAAATGAGTTCATTATCAAGAGCTGGACCTTATTATCAGTGTTAAATATTGATACATGACAATTTACTATACAGTCGAATAATATATTTACTAAACCCTCGGGTAAGTGGACAATACAAAGCCTCCACACAAAAGTTTTTTAATTCAAAAACCCCACTTTGTATTCATCGTCAGGTAATCCCACTATTTTGATTGAATGCTTACCTGACGATCAACACAAAGTGTTCGAAAAGCCCATTACGAAATGCGTAATTATGTAAATACCACCCAATTACAGCTTGCATAATTAATGAGATATTTATTAGAGCCTGTTGTACAAACAACATTCCCCTTTCATTATATTTCTTTGTAATGAGGCATAGCAAAGACACTTAGTGCCTCAGAGATGACAAGCCTCCGAATTCTCCTTCCTCATCACACTTCCCTACACCTCACTCTTCTCTCTCTCTCTCTCTCTCTAACCCAGGAGTGGGAACCTTTTTTGGAGTAAAGGACATTTTAGCCCATTCACTTCCCCAAAAAGCCACCACGAATGGATAAGCACATTCTTATATGTTTAGTTATACTGTAAAATCCTTGAATCTATCATTATATTACTCGATTAGTGCATCTAGAACTGTTTTGCATCTTTCAAATGATTCAGCAGTGTCCTCACTGCCTTCTTTTATCACCTTTGATAACTCAGGAAAATCATTTTCTAAAAGCTTAGACTTTTCATGTAATTATTGATGAATAGATTTCTTCCTAAATGCCAGAATGTTTTGCTTTTATTATCATAATTATAATTACTTATATTTTGAAACATTTTTCTGTAATGTATTTGTAAAGCCTCCTTTCATAAAACCTCTTTGTATAAATACTTTCCCCAAGATGAATCCATTCCATGCTGCATAGCATTTAAATGAGATCTCTAAGCTATATAAATCTTGATAAATCATTTTTAATTTAATACATCCAAGTACATTGAGATTCCTAAGATATTTTTAATATACTTCACCAAGCAAATATACTAAAATATCTACAAAATTTTGTAATTTAATAATAAAAAAAAAAGGTTTAACTAATGAGTACAATTTATGAGGGAGATTAAATTGTGTTATTTGGTAAGCAGTCAAGATTTCATCATAGGACTTTGATTTGAAAATAGAGTTGGCACGAGACGCTATGAAATGGTTCAGTAAAGGTTTATAGCATGGACCCCATTCATCACAGGCGTTCTCCCAGTGCAGACTACATTAATAATTAAACAGTTTCGCTGGGCGGGGCGGGGGGGCGTTTAAACCGAGTTCTTTAAGACGAAGTCAGGCAGAACAGAAATAAGTTTGATTAGCATCCCCGATAATGAGGAAAGAAAGCAGACAACTCTGTGATAATTGCAGTAACAAGCTAAACTGTTTTCTCAAGGATGCTTCACAAACATCAACAACGCTTTAAAACACCTTTTGGCCAGCCTTGGTATATTTTATGCATTAATCATAATAAGTCAACAAATTATACGGGAGTCAATCAGTTACTATGTAGTATTTACACATTGTAGGGTAAAAAAGTAATTAAATAGTCTCTACACATGTAAGAGACTATTAACTTACATAGTCTTAGAGACTTAACTTAATTACATAATTAATTATGTAGAGTCTAAACAACTCGTTTCAGACAAGTAGTGTTCTTCTTCAGACATACAACCAAACCTCAGAGTCTGGGGTACATCTGACAAACTAACGATTATGTTACACAGAGTTCAAGGAAATTTGTTATTTTTGAAAAGTATACTTCTCTTTGTTATTTACTCCATGTGATTTTTTTTCTTTATCATTGACCATGATATAACCTGCATGATGTATAATTCAGAAGGTAGGTTCTTTCTGGTATGGGGTGATACTTGGCACAGAACTAAGTACCAATTGTATCACAGACTCTAAAGCTTGGTTTTTATACCTGAAGAAGAACACTACGAGTTCGAAACACGTTATGCAGAATATTAAACTTACTTATTAAAAAATCAATAATTGAAGTAATGTGAAGCACATGCATTTTACAATACTTATATTTTAAAGAGGGACTGTGTAACCTCTACAGCCATTGATAGAATAACATAGGCTTCGCAGGTAGCGAGTAACTACTATATGCGTAGTTGTAGCACATTAGTTCTATTAGAGCTACTATATGTGTAGTTTCAGCACTGTACTAGGTGTAGTTGAAGAACTGTACCATATGTGCTAGTTGCAGCACATATAGTACAGTTCATTCAGCAGGATATACCTTCTGGCTAATAAAATCACAACATTAGTGAAAGGGATTCATTAGCCATAGGTTAGTTACAACAGCCATCGCAAGAGAGAACATATATAGGTCAAATATTGACCCTTTGTGATATCGTACAACGAACATTTTACATTTGGAGCCATAATTTTGCCTAACTCAAGATCTTTAAAGAGTAACTCACAACATACAGGTTCAGAGCCAACTGCCTAACATCCTCTCCGAGAAACAACCAGCTCAGATTTTTTTTTCACCTCCAAAGTGAATAAATCGAGGACCAGAGTGAGTATCGAACCTCAGATCTACCAGTCCAGAGGTGATCGCGTAAGCTACTGGGCTACCATGACCCTGACATTCAACAGATTTATTTTATTTCTGTATTGCAGAGTACTTGCGTTAAATAACCGAATCAGAATTCATTAAAAGTAAAATATCAAAATACAAAATCTGGAGTGGCCTACACTAAAATTTACTCTAAGTAAACAAAATATCAAACTTTTTAGTTATATAATATATAATGTCCTATTTAGGCATAATATGTAATGTCTAAATGGGAGATTTTTATTAGTCTTTCATTCCTAGAGGTAGTGCAGAGAGTGACTGATCCATTTATCAATAAATATGCTTATTTTTGTATAACACACCACTGATGCATATAATATTATTAGTATAACTACAGCAGTAATAACATTTTTGAAAAGCAAAAGTGTAAATTTCGTGTTCCAAATCTTCCACATAGTTTATCTGACCCTCTTCTACATTGAAGATGCCGTAATAATCTCGAGATCTAATTTTTTTCACGATCACAATACTTTACTTATAGTAAAGTAATAATACAATTCAAAATAATAGATAAAGGCTATCCGTGAATGATATATTTATTAGAAATTATGAATGAATAATCTTTTACAATAACTATCAACTAACTCAGCAAATGTAAGTTAGCGCAAACAATTCAAATTATTATGATATAAAATTAATTAATGTTACACTTATGAAGTCTGCACTAAAAATATCTGCTCGCTGAAAGGTGAATGTCAAAAAGTCAACAAACAGCTAACAAGCTAACTAACTAACAGCCAACATGCTAACTAACTAACAACCAACAAGCTAACTAACTAACAGCTAACAAACTAAATAACTAACAGCCAACAAGCTAACTAACTAACAGCCAACAAGCTAACTAACTAACAGCCAACAAGCTAACTAACTAACAGCCAACAAGCTAACTAACTAACAGCCAACAAGCTAACTAACAGCCAACAAGCTAACTAACTAACAGCTAACAAACTAAATAACTAACAGCTAACAAGCTAACTAACTAACAGCCAACATGCTAACTAACTAACAACCAATAAGCTAACTAACTAACAGCTAACAAACTAAATAACTAACAGCCAACAAGCTAACTAACTAACAGCCAACAAGCTAACTAACTAACAGCCAACAAGCTAACTAACTAATAGCTAACAAACTAAGTTAGTATACTGTTAGTAAACTAACAGCTAATAAACTAAGTTAGTTTGCTGTTTTTAAACTAACAGCTAACAACTAACAAACTAACAACCTAACAAACTAAGTTAATTTACTGTTAGTAAACAAACAGCTAACAAGCTAACTAACTAATAGCTAACAAACTAAGTTAGTATACTGTTAGTAAACTAACAGCTAATAAACTAAGTTAGTTTGCTGTTTTTAAACTAACAGCTAACAACTAACAAGCTAACAAACTAAGTTAATTTACTATTAGTAAACAAACAGCTAACAAGCTAACTAACTAATAGCTAACAAACTAAGTTAGTATACTGTTAGTAAACTAACAGCTAATAAACTAAGTTAGTTTGCTGTTTTTAAACTAACAGCTAACAACTAACAAACTAAGAAGCTAACAAACTAAGTTAATTTACTGTTAGTAAACAAACAGCTAACAAGCTAACTAACTAACAGCTAATAAACTGTTAGTAAACTAACAGCTAAGTATATATGTTTTCATATTTACTCCAAATTAATCTTGCTTATGCATATTTAAACATCTTTTATTGCAATGGTTTCTAAACTTTTTTTCACCCCATACCACAAAGAACCTCACACCCTCTGAATTATATATCATGCATGTATATCATGGTCAATGATAAAGAAAAAAAAATCAGATGGAGTACATAACAAAGAGAAGTATCCTTTTCAAAAATAACAAATTTCCTTGAACTCTGTGTAACATAATCGTATCGAAATTCATACTTCCAAAAGACTGCTAATAACTCTTAGTTTAACATCTTTTTTTCCCCCTATTTATTGCCTAAACGTTTTTCAAAACGTGAAACAATTTTTTACTTATAGCAACAGACTTGTCTTCTCTCAGGACATTCAATACATTTTCTTTTTCACTAACAAAAGAACATTAAATCCTGACTCGCATAACTATGTCATTGCAAATGGCATTAGTACAGCCAAAAACCGGTTTTGCACATTCTAGGAAAAATACCAAAAGCGGGTTCAAAATTGTTCTTAAAAGTTGTCAAAAATGAAAACAAATGAAATGTTTTATAACAAACTGAATGAATATCATAATCATGAGAAATAAAAATATGAAAAATATTCTAATAATACTAATAATCATTTTATTTGCCTAGTTTTCTCGCACTTCCTGGAATATCGTATCGCACCTCAGATTGGGAACCATTGACTTGGAGGATGTCATCAAGAAAAATTTCCCCAACAAAAGTTTGTTTTCATTTTTCCTCTAAATTAATTAATCATAAAATATAAATATTTTACATTACACTATAAATTTTATATAGCTTATTACTTTTACAGATGGAGATGTAGAGATTTCTCTGCCTACATAGAGCTCATCGATACAGGAATAGCTATAATTTTTTGTTTATTAGTATCAGAGTGGTCCCCCGTTAAAAAGTGCCAAAAATGAGAAAAAAAAATTTTAAAAAATTTTCTTATTACAAAATATTGATCATGTGGCAACATTAAGTAACGCACACATAAATTGAGAGCATAGCGACAACTGTTTACTTATGATACACATACAAACACCGTACACACACACATAAGTAAAGAATAATTCTTCAGAGAAGGGAATAAAACAGTTACTAAGGTCAATATTTCGAACAACTGTTCGCCATCAAGGAAAAGAAAGGAGCAAGACAAATGTGGTGACATCAGATGACATAAGCCAGTCTGACCACATCTCCCTCCTTCATATTCTTCTGTTTAACTTTTCCTGATGACGATCTGTAGTTTGAAATATCGATTTCAATAAAGACTTTGTTCTGTTCTGTTTTATGTATTTTAATTTGCAAAGTTCACTTGTATTGTTTTCACCGCATTTTGAAGTGTACATATCAAATAACAGAGAAGAACTCACTTCACAATATCACCATATCGTCGTCATCAAAAGAATTGGTATGATGTCGGAGTCGGGGCATAACCTCATAGACAACTACTTCTTCTCCTGATGAGGACAGACATTGAAATATTGAACTCAAATGTCTGTTTGTTCTGTATGTATGATACATAGATCTGTGTGATCGTCGAACGATTGCTGATCATGACTCCTGGCGGGTGCCCAGAGTTAAAACTAGTGTTCTAGTAGAACCCAGCAGGCGAGAACCCTGTTTGACGACTGAACAAGCATACTGTGTTAGTGTTTAAAGCTTAGAGAATTGTCAAAAGTACAAACCAAGAGGCGACAAGTCGAGACAGAGACTGTTGTTAACTGCGGAGTTAGGTGACAAGAGGAACGACCCTGGGCAGGCGGTGTTGGACTGCAGAGCCGCTGCAGTGACCCCCGTTGGCGACACGGCCTGTGACCCCCCCGTATCAACCGCTACTACTAATTACCAAAACATTGCCCCATCACAATCACAATCAACATCAACACCACTCCACGTCCATATCCCTCAACAACAGAGAGCCTGAGTGGTCTACACTCACTTTACTCTAAGTACACTCATCGCCAGAAATAATCAACAACCATTACTTTAACATTACCAACATATTTTGCCAACTATAATGAAATTTAAATGATATGTTCATTTAAACTCAATGACTATGATTGAATAATGTCTGAAGCAGATGGATTAGCATTAATTTAAATCCAATTAAATGATTAGCAAATGAAATTGTCAATAACAAAATAGAACAAGAAAATTATAACTGATAAGTTATATTTGTAACACTGATTGAAAGTATTATTAATCCATCCAATAAATGTAATGAGAAAAATTAGCCATGTCATCAATGATGATGAAGAGTGGGTGACGTGGACTTTAGGCAATTATACAATTTATCTGGCTATACTTTCAAACCGATAATGAAAACACAATAAGTTAAAAAACAACTATTACAAATAATTTCATTTTATTTCCAATGATGTACGTGATCATGAAATCTTTTAATTATTAACATCTACAAATATGAATTATTTCAAATGCAATTAGTCAATTCTAATTTTAAAAAAAGGGTATATCTTATTTTTCAAAGTAAAAATTACTTACTTATTAACTTTGATTAATTAATGAGCACCACACCTTTTGGGTGACGGTACGTACTACACCTTTTGGGTGACGGTACGTACCACACGTTGTGCGTGATGGTACCACATGTTGTGCGTGATTGGTACCACATGCTTTCCGTGATGACGACAAAAGACATTAACCACTCTATGCACTTGCTACAGACCTTGTAAAACCTATAATAGAAATATTGGAACCTATTTAAACATATGGTGAACCTATAATGAAACAAGCATTAACAAAATGACCAACTATCAATCAACAACCTCTTTAAATTTCTTCAAAAAAATTAAATCATTTGAAAAACGACTAATAGAAGAAATGAACAAAATGCTACAAACGCCTTTGGTATACAAGCACTGTCATAAGAGACAACATACATATCAGAAGGGCAAATTAATAAAAATTGAAATACAGTAAATAACTAGCAAACTTCAAAACAGGCAGACAATGTGAGAAATTTTAACATTACGTTGTACTAAATGTAACAACAGTATATACAGGCATTGCGGCAACAGTATTCTATATGAAATTGAATAAACTGGAATATTACAAGTGAATTGAAATTAAACTAACCTTAACTAATAAGTTAGTTGTCATAATACCCTAAAATACTATTTCTTGTACTCAGATTGAATTTTTAGTATACTGAAACTTAATGCCTTAAATATAAAATTATTATAAAAATACTAGTTTCCGACACTCACACTTTTAGGTGGTGTTTTACCTTTAGGTCTGTTATAGATGAGGAAAGTGTATCTTATCTATTATTTAAAGTTCAATGTCGATAAACATAGGATAAATTAAAAACACACTCTAATTTTAACAGTCTCTAATTTTCGATCTGAACCGTCTTCAGGAGAGATAAGAAAGAAAAACCAAACGCACTGGTTCAGAGATGGTTGAAAATCCAACGTTTCGTTTCCAACTAATCTCTCCTGATAATGGGTCAAAACCAAAAATTAAAGACGGTAAGTGTGAGTTTTTAATTTTTCTATGTTTCTTTATCTATATTGAACTATATTTGTCCGTTTCGGATGTATTTTCATAAAAAGAAAGTATGAATGGCGAGTCACATTAGCTAGTTGATTATACATGGTGAGTAATAAAAAATAACACTAATCGAACATATGATTTATAATGTTTTCCACGATGATGTATGGTAATCGACAGAAAGTGTTCTATCGATTCCAATATCGCGCACCCTTTAGCAAACATTACTGTCAATATATATATATATTGCTTTGAGTGTTTAAGAGCCCCACTGCTTTTCAGTAATATAGAATCATGAGAACATCCACTCTTTATCATAAAACAGTTGCTAATTTTAAGCCATTTCTCTTTGCTCACTCAATAAACTTCTAATTTCATTCAATGATCAAACAACAATAACAAATGGGAAAACAACACTAAGATCTTTCAACTGTAACAAACGGTCTTCGTCAGAGTCAAAAACCCAACTGAAACCCACTGACGAAGACCGCTTGTTACGGTTGAAAGATCTTAGTCAGTGTTTTCCAATTTCTTATTGTGGTTTGATCATTGATTCTTATTTCACGTGTTTATGTGAAATCTTTTTATAATTTCATTATAAAAAATTGATTATTATCATTATATTATTATTGATATATTATTTTTGATTATTCTTTTAGCACAATATATTTTTAGGACCATACAATTTTAGAAGAATATTATTATACTAAAAATGACAACTATTAAGTTGTATCTGTAGTTACAAATGAATTCAAAATTAATTTCTTGAGGATTTTCTCCAAAGAATTAACTACTGATTACAAGACGACGTTTTGAAAAAGATTGTTCGACATTTTCAAGGCTTTTTTTTTAAAGGAAAACTATTTAAGTTAGATAAATGCATCTAACTCAAATAATTCTGAGGTAAACAAACAAAAGTCTCCACACAAATGACTTTCATTTCATTCATTTGTGTGGAGACTTTTGTTTGTTTATCCATTTTACCTCAGAATGAGTAAATACCACACAACTAATGATCTAACTCAAATAGAATTCTTTCAAGAAAAAAAAAATATAAAAAATAAAATAAAAAGCCTTGAAAATACCAAACAATTTTTGGCGAAACATTGGCTCATAATAATTTTAGTTTTTTTTTTTCATTGCTCCCTGCTATGAATGTTTCAGTAAATTCACGAGCTATGCAGTCATTTATTGTGTGGTATCTACTTTTGGCTGAGGGCAAGAAACACCAAGTCAAAACACAAAAATTCTTCGGACCAGATCCTCAAGAAACTCATTTTGAATTTTTTAGAAGAGATAGAGAAGCTATATCAATGTTATAAATAAAGACTTTAGTAAATAAGATTCTTCATAAGGGACAATATACTTATCACAAAGGTAAATTAACAATATCATGCCTAACTAATGCTGTTAATACAATAACAAAGTCCTTTAGTGTTAAAGAAATCGCCCTGGTCTGCCTAATGGATACAGAATGAGCTTTTGTTAACATGAATCCAAATTCATTGAATGATTACTAATGTATGCATGTATTAATCCGGAAACCATAGAATAGGTTAAATTAAATTCCTTAAATAAATAAATTATTGCCTATAATTCTAACGTAGTGCAATCACTTATTTTGTGGTATTTACTCATTGTAGGGTAAAAAGCTAAAGAAATAGTCTCCACATAGGTATAAACAACGCGTTTCGAACACGTAGTGTTCTTCCTTAGGCATTAACGAAGGGTGAGTGTCGGTGGTAGGACCATGTTCGAAACGCGTTGTTTATACCATTAAAATTGTTATATGTGGAGACCATTTATTTAACTTTTTACCCTACAATATTGCCTATAATGTTGACTATAAGGGATAACAACTATCAATGATAATAATAATAATAATCACTTTAAAAACTATACATTTCTCTAAAATCAGATAAGCTGTTTATAAGGGGTTAACTGTTTAAGATTGTTCCTTATGATGTTTTTATTAGCTGTTTTTATTAGTGTGTTGAAGAACAAAACATTTATCATTTAAACATTACAATGTGGAGTTCTTTAATTAATCTGAGCAAGTAAAACGAATTTACTGAATGATTTGAATGAGGCAAAGAAACATCAAGTCCCTAAGTAAAAGAAGTATTCACTTCTTTTGTGTTTTGACTTGGTGTTTCTTGCCCTCAGCCAAAAGTAGATACCACACAATAAATGACTGCATAGCTCGTGAATTTACTGAAATATTTATAGCAGGGAGCATTGAAAAAAAAATTAATAATAATACACTACAAGACCAAAGTTACTGGACTCTTTGAGAGTTGTCTGGTCAAAAACTCAACTCTCTCTTCCAATGTTTCGAAAATTTATATTTTCATTATGAAAGCTACAAGTAAATACATCATTTATGATTAGTAACTAAAAAATATCGGAATTAAAACATAGGAAGAAATGATAATAATTAAACATACCCTACCAAAATGTGTAGGAGTTAAAAACAGTATTTAACTAATTCGGGCTATAATCTGAGAAGGTTACACAGTTGCTACTATGGACTATGAGAATTAACAAATAAATGGTAAAAAAAAAATTTTAAGGTACAAAAATTATGAACTCAAATAACATAATAAAGGAAGTAAACAAGGGTAAAAACAAAAAAACGGTAGGTAACAATATGTGGAAGCATAGAAATATGGATGGTTACGAAAATAATAATGACATTAAGATTGAGATTTTTTAATCAAATTTTGAATTTTCAAAACGTCAGAAGACTGAGTTTAGTTTTTTAACCAGACAACCCTCAAAAAGTCCAGCAACTTTTGTTGTTTTAGTGTATTATTACTTTTTACTGGTCCGTTATTGAAGATGAACGTAAAATCAAAATTAGACTTTTTTTAAAAAATTTAAATGCTGTAGGGAAAAAAATAAACACTGTAAATTGTTTATACAGGTTATAAGGAAGACAATGTTTCCGAACGAAACTACACCAGGTTTGGGGAATTTGCTTTTACTTCACTGGAGTTTAAACAAGGGAAAATGAAAAAAAGGAAACAAGTCCATTAAATGTGCAATCTGTTATAGTGTGATATTTACTCATGTTAGGAAAAGTATTAAGTCTCCACACAAAAAAGTTTATTACTAGAAACTAAACAACGCGTTTCGAGCACTTGATGTTCTTCTTCAGGTTCTTGCTTGGTCTCACCTCTCGAACAACCACCCCAGCAGAACAGATGTTACCTGAAGAAGAATATCAAGTGTTCGAAACGCGTAGTTTAGTTTCTACTAATAAACTTTTTTGTGTGAAGACTTAATACTTTTCCAGTCCTTGCCTTGGTCTCACCTCTCGAACAACCACCCCAGCAGATCAGATGTTACCTGAAGAAGAACATCAAGTGTTTGAAACGCGTAGTTTAGTTTCTAGTAATAGACTTTGTTTTCCTAAAAAAAGGAAATATACCCAAGGATGAGTACTTGTGGTACAACTTACTAGAAATACTCTGATGCCAATATTTTTATTTTTTTAGTTTATGCCTGAAGAAGAACAGTATGTGTCGAAACTGGTGAATCTTTTGAAAGATGTAAAACAGTTTTTGATTCACTGATCAAGGAATATAATAATTTTCCTTGAATATTAGGTTCAAGGATATTACATTATAACTATTATACAAGAATTTGTTTATCCATTGTAAGTGACTTTGTGGGGAAGTGGAAGGTGCTGGGTTATGAGGCCTTTACTCCAAGAAAAGTTCCCCACTCTTGAACTAGACCTTGTTTAGACAACTGTGATTTAGACCTGTGTTATTCTCATCGTAAGGATGGAGTTGTTAGTTTTGACATAAGACTTTTGTTTGGAGACGTAATGTTTGAAAGAAAACATCCGTCTTTAATGGTTCTGGGAGCTCCAATGATTCCTAGTGCACATGGACTGGACTTAAAGAAAACATCCGTCTTTAATGGTTCTGGGAGCTCCACTGTTTCCTAGTGCACATGGACTGGACTTAAAGAAAACATCCGTCTTTAATGGTTCTGGGAGCTCCAATGTTTCCTAGTGCACATGGACTGGACTTAAAGAAAACATCCGTCTTTAATGGTTCTGGGAGCTCCACTGTTTCCTAGTGCATATGTACTGGACTTAAAGAAAACATCCGTCTTTAATGGTTCTGGGAGCTCCACTGTTTCCTAGTGTACATGGACTGGACTTAAAGAAAACATCCGTCTTTAATGGTTCTGGGAGCTCCACTGTTTCCTAGTGCACATGTACTGGACTTAAAGAAAACATCCAACACGTCCATAATGATCTGACTTCATTGTTTCCCAGTAAGCATTGACTAAAAAGAATGAATTAATGAATTGGTACTTCATTAAATTAGTAACTGATATTTAATCTAATAGTATCCCAATAACTAATGTATTGTTTGAAAAATTAGAATATTTTCTAACAAAAAGAAATATTTGTCAAATAGAGATTTATTGGGATAACTTTACAGAATGAACTAAGAGAGGTGAAAGCGTTGAAATTCTACAAAGCTAATTAATTCCTTTTTAATAAAACCTTAATCGACATATATAAGAAATTGTTCATCACCAGAAATAATTAATGATTTATTTCATTAATAAATGATTAATGACAATTAATTTGGTGACGACACCAAACAACATTGGGGGGCTACATGGGTGACGATACCAAACAACATTGGGTGGCTACATGGGTGACGATACCAAACAACATTGGGGGGGCTACATGGGTGACGACACAAAACAAAACATTGGGGGGGGGGGGGGCTACATGGGTGACGACACCAAACAACATTGGGGGGCTACATGGGTGACGATACCAAACAACATTGGGTGGCTACATGGGTGACGATACCAAACAACATTGGGGGGCTACATGGGTGACGATACCAAACAACATTGGGGGGCTACATGGGTGACGACACCAAACAACATTGGGGGGCTACATGGCTGATGACACAAAACAAAACATTGGGGGGGCTACATGGGTGACGACACCAAACAACATTATGCTTTACAGGAGATGGACAACAACGAATGTCAGTTTTCATTCTTAAACTCCATGTCTTGTCATGATTACAGTTTTCTTATTGAAATCTAAATTTCAATCAGAAAACTCATAAGTTAGTACTTTCATTTTCTATTTTAGAGGGTTTGATAAACATGGTCACCACTTTTATTGCTGATTGTAATAAATTAAAAATTCGATTGCATTAATTCTGATGGAGTGAAGAAGGAACAGTATTTACTTATAACAATTGCCTCAATATTACAATAAAAACGGAGAACCATACTTTTTTATTTCTTTCACGCATAAGAGTACACTGAACTGAAGATATATAATATAATCAATAAGTAACAAAGATATATATTAAATAATATGCAGGCAACAGTATTTACTATTATTAGTAACACTGAACATTTTAAAATATATTATTTGCATTATCCTTTTTGCTGATAACCATAATAATCGATAGATGTCATTCATCAGATGTCATTGACCAGTACATCCAGAGGATGTATCACATATTAATAAATGATAATTGACATGGATAATATGAATTCCTTTTGATAATTGATGTTGTTTAGTACAATCGAGAGAAGGGCTCACTCACATGGATTGCTTTAGAGTAGGCTTTATACAAAAACCGACATTTTAGAAAACCGGTTTCCAAATAGTAATTTTTCCAGAAAACCGGTTTCAAAAATTTTTTTGCTCGAATATTCTGTAATTCGAACAAAAATTTTAACAAAAAATTTAGAGTGATTAAAAGCAGCTTTTGACTGAAATTATTTACTGTTCAATTTTATTGATAGTAAAAATTATTTATGCAATTTAGTAGAACAAAGAAATAATAATTAACCAAGATTAAATAACTTTAAAAACAATTATTCGTAGTTTATGCATAATTTTCACTTATAAGGATGTAAATATTTTTATAATTGTGAAACGAGTTATTCAGCAAAGGGTTCGAATAAATAAAAATAATATATTTTCATATTTTTATAATAACTATATTATTAACCATATTATTTTAAAACCATATATTTATAATAACCATATTATAATAATCATATTATTAAATCGGACCGATATGATTCCAAGAACTAAACCGCTTGCAACAGTGTTTTCATCAATCTGGTTCATATGGCTACATTTGTCATTTTCAAGTTTTTTTTTGAAGTGTTAACCCTATTTTTTTTAAATATTATATAATTTAATTCCTTTCTAAGTATATTCAGCATGATTTGAGTTGGGAATCAATTGATTGCTACATTAGTCGACTTGCTAACAATGAAGACAAAAAACTGCCCACCCATCCAAATCTCCTTGTTCGGGACCTGAATCCAACAAACAACCCTTCCCAATCCCATGACTCCTAATAGCTCCCTTCCTGAACTAAATATGACGACCTGATGACTTATAAATAATACAGTACCTCAGACAATGCAAAACTGCAAGACCATACGACCACGAATACGACTCCTTTCCCTGACAGACTAACTTCTGCTTTGTTACGTGCTTTTGACTTTGATTACGTGCTTTTTTACGTTCTTTCTTACGTTAACATCCCGTCCCCAGTATTGATAATGCCTACAGACGAAAACAAAAAAATTGTTTTCAGAGCAGTAGTGGGCCTCTGGTCCGGAACTGCTAATTACGACGTGCACTGTCGTGCATGGAACTCTTCGTTGGTCGTTGGTTTCTAAGTGTTTTGAAAGTTAGTTCTTGATTTTACTATTTTACATATATTTCTAAAAAAAAAAAGTTACTATTTTCATAAAGTTTACTCAAATATCAATCTGTCATCTATCTTGTCTAAAAGTCTGATTTTTTTTTAAATAAATATCTTCTTTTGATAAAAATGAGTATGATTTCACATCTTTTATCCTTAAAAAAAGTAAAAACTAGATTGTACGAGGTCAGAGCAAAATTTGTCTATGGGTGCACAGGAGGGAAAAAGGTTGGGAACCACTGGCTTAGAGTAAATATGAGAATATACTCATTGGCATGGATATATCACTAATTGATGATGTTTAGAGTAATCATGAGAAGGGAGACTCACTAGCATGGATGCATCAATAATTTATGTTGTTTAGTGTAACCGAGAGAAGGGAGACTCACTAGCATGGATGCATCAATAATTGATGTTGTTTAGTGTAACCGAGAGAAGGGAGACTCACTAGCATGGATGCATCAATAATTGATGTTGTTTAGTGTAACCGAGAGAAGGGAGACTCACTAGCATGGATGCATCAATAATTGATGTTGTTTAGTATAACCGAGAGAAGGGAGACTCACTAGTATGGATGCATCAATAATTGATGTTGTTTAGTATAACCGAGAGAAGGAAGACTCACTAGCATGGATGCATCAATAATTGATGTTGTTTAGTATAACCGAGAGAAGGGAGACTCACTAGCATGGATGTATCACTCATTGATGTTGTTTACTATAACCGAGAGAAGGGAGTCACTAGTATAGATGTATCACTCATTGATGTTGTTTAGTATAACCGAGAGAAGGGAGGGAGACTCACTAGTATGGATGTATCACTCATTGATGTTGTTTAGTATAACCGAGAGAAGAGAGATTCATAGGCATGGATGCATCACTAAGCGATACCGTTTAGTGCTAACAATAGATGAGACTCACTGGCATGGATGGAGAGGAGCTCAGTGAGAAGTTGCTTGGATATCAGAGGCTGAGGCAGACTGCGAAGCCAGAGCCGGAGGACAGCAGCGACTACTGCCGGCTGCCCACACTCCTCCAGGCGAGCGTCTCCTTCGCAGTCGAACTGGGAGCGCAGCGCCTCCACGGCGGCGCTGTCTACGGAGGCGGCCTTGAACAGGCCGCTGTCGTTCATGCCTGCAACATGGCGCCTCAGTATAATACCCTCAAAACTGACAACTTCAATAGTAGTACATGCAACATGGTATCTTAGTATAATAACCTAAAAACTGACAAAACAGTCAGTATATGCCTGCAAAATGGCACCTCAGTACATTAACCTCAAAACTATCAACTTCAACAGTCAGTCTATGCAACATGGCGCCTCAAAACTGACAACTTCAATACAGGACTGCCAATACTGGGTTTTGAACCCACATCTGGGGATTATAGGTGTTGCCTAGGATTCCGGTTTTTTTTTTTTTTTTTTTTTTGTACAAAATCTGGGGTTTTCTAGCCTACATCAGGGTTGCACAAATTTTTTAGCCGGTCATACCAAAATTTTCCTTGAAAACATACCAAAAACGAGTAAAACGTACCAAAATTAATGAATTCTGAAAATAATATTAAATGTACAGATTCATTTTATTTTAAAATGAAAATAATCTCCTGTTTCATCTTTTAGTTGAAAAAAAAAATATCTTACAATAAATTTTTTTTTATAAAATTCTATCTTGAAAAGTATCAAAATAAAATATCAAACCTAACTATTTTGCCACATTCATCTGCTCTAGTTGAAAGATTTTTTCACTTATGAATTGGGTTAAAACAAAACAAACAGGTTCTCTGAAATCAGAAACAGTAAGAGATATAGTTCTGGCAATACAGTTAATTGCAAGGAGATTATAATAATTGATCGTAATGATTGACAGTCATGAAAATAACTAATAGGAAAGTAAAGCAATAAGTTATAGATACTTATAGATGGGAGATATTATGAAGAGATGCTTTATGGTTAACCTAAACAACTGAAGAAGAAGGAGACTCAGAATAATGCAATGATAAAGGTGAATAAAATCAGTAAATACATATCTGTATTAATATGAGTTCAAAATCGAAGAGTAACACACAGAGAAACTTACATACTTACAAAGAGTAAACAGACTTACAGAGAACAATACTTATAATCAAATTTTAGGGCAATCCGTCTTCAGGAGAAAACAGAAAGGGAGACCAAGCACATCGTAGACACAAGGGCAAGTAACCGTGGTCGGTTCCTACAACGTGCTTAGTCTCCCTTTCTCTTTTCTCCTGAAGAAGGATGGCCTAAAATTTGAGTTTGTGTGTTACTTTTCTTCGATTTTGAACTCGTATTGTGTCCAGTTTGGATCGTCTCTCCATTTATTAAGTGAATACCTTAATTAATATGTGTATTTTAATATCTGGGGTTTTTCTGAGCTTAGACTAGGGTTTTGGTAGAATTTTCATTGGCAGCCCCACTTCAACAATCAGTACAGTTATACCTTAATCAACAAGATTATATTTAGCTATAGTTCGATTTTTACTGTGAAAACCCAAAGTATAATTTCATTAGTACTATATTTTAAACAACGAATTTTATCTACCTAATGAAGTTCTTAGATACCTTTTCAAAGTAGATCTTCTGAAAATGAAAACTATTAAACCCAAATCAAAGAAATATTATTAAAAGGTTTTTATAATTTTTTTTTTTGTTCTTTAACTGAATCTCATATCATACCACTGAAATTGATCTCCACTTAAACAAAAACTCGATGGTGAGTCAAAAATTATTCCATCAAATTCTCTCATAAAAAAAATTTACAAAAACAAAAAAGAAAAACGAACATCCAGAAACAACAATTCAAAACAAAACTTTTTTGTATCAATTATTGTTTAAATTTGTCACTCTATTTGGATGGAACCATACCGGATAAGTCGTTAGAGTTGAATGTTTTTCCTATCTAAAAATTGAAAACACACTTTTTTTTAGGTCAACCAGTATTTTATTAGGCCAAGTACAACCTTTTAGTTCATAATACTAGTCGTTATTTTAGGTCAAATACACACAATCTAGTTTAAAAAAAACATTTAATAATCAATAAAACTAAGAAAAAAAAATCCTGGAAATAAAAATTACTTGGTAACACTGGCTGATCACATCCAAACAGATCTGATACCTATATAAGTATTAGCTTCCTATAAAGAAAGCTAAGAGGCTTTTAATATTAAACACAATCAAAAACCAATAGAGTTTCTGACAGAGAAAAAAAAATTGTAAAGAATAAAGTTTTAAATCTAATATGCGTTTTCAAAATTACGCCGTAGTCATTTTCTTTTTTTTTTAATCTGAATATTTTAGTTAACATTTTGTTATATCTTTCATAACATTTCTTTTAAATTTTTTTATATCTTAAACTGATTGCGGGTCTAAAACGTGATCGGCATAGAGCTCTTTAAGACTTAGTTAACGATACGATTTTAGTTTTTAGTAGGGTACTCCCAAAGGAGTGCGACCTATTAAAGTGATAAAACATCTCTTTTTATTTACCATTAACATTTAATTTTTAATTATTATATATCAAATAAATTGGCGAAATTTTTTACAACATAAACTTAACAAGGAATATTTTCAAGAAAATAAGCACCTTACTATTGAAATCAAATGCCATCTGGCTAATTCTATAAAGCGAACGGAGAGACAGACGGAATATAAATTCTTATATTTACAGAATAATATATTCGTAAATTTTGGTAGCAGTCCTTCCTTGATACACACATTATTGAAAATGACACCAAATTTAGCTGATACCTGTTTCTTAACAAGTTTCTCAATTTTTCTAAATAACACTCTCGTTATTTCGTCTACACAATAAAGTACATCTCCTATGGTCGACATGTTTCGAATGATCAACATTCATCATCAGGACGTATTCATCATAAGCGACGCAGGCCGGGAGGCCACTCACCCCACAGATTAACACCCAACTATTCTTAAGCTTTATGGAAAACAACCCCCCTTCTACCTTCTCTGTGTATATAATAAACCAGGTTTTCACATTAGATCTTATTCACGTCCTGATGATGAATGTTGATCATTCGAAACATGTCGACCATAGGAGATGTACTTTATTGTGTAGACGAAATAACGAGAGTGTTATTTAGAAAAATTGAGAAACTTGTTAAGAAACAGGTATCAGCTAAATTTGGTGTCATTTAGAATAATATATATAAAACAAATAATTTAAAATTTGCATTGCTAATTTTTCCCACAAAAAATACAAAGTAAAGAATTATATTCCTGTCGAAGTTTAAGTTATCCCTTTGTACAACCTGAATCTTTAAACACAAATAATTTAAAATTGGGATTAATAATTTTCCTCACATAAAATACAAACTAAAAAATGCTTAAATTATATTCCCTTTGAATCTTAATATCCCTTTGTACAGGCTGACTAAAATTATATTTTATAACTGCACTTTTTTGATATACCGAATAATTGTAACAACCCTGGTATAAAGACATCTGTTCAAAAAAAAAAGAAGATTTTTAGTTATCTTATACCTGCCACTGCAACCTAAACTGTATGATGTCCAAATCTCAATCAGTAAAATTTACAAGATATAAATAAGCTATAATAGGCGATACAGATAACAAGATAACAAACTGTAAACTAAATAAACAGATTAAAATATTTTCAAAATATATGCATTTAGCCAAAATCTCAAAAAACGCAAAATTATAACTTTTATTCATTAAGGTATTTAATTCTAAATAAAAAATTGATAATAATAAAAAGAAATAAATCTATAAGAATAAATAGAAATAAAAATACAAATTAAAATTTAAGATATTCTTACTTCATAGGAAATAGTTTGAGCCACAGAACGAAGAGCTCCTAATAAAGAATAATTAGAATTAGAAGATCAACCACACATTAAAACTTCATAAACACCAATTCTAGTGCAACAAAGAAAAAATAAAAAAACAAAATTAAAAGAATAAATATTAATAAAATAAGGAAAAGTAGTATAGAGCAGATTCAATAATATATCGACCGTTTGATAGAATAGGTGCGCTCTCTAATCGGGATTCGGTTGATTTTCTAGGATAAAAAATCAAAACGTTTCGGTTTTATTTAAAACCTTTTTCACAGGCAGAAAAAAGAATTTTTTAACTCAGAAAATGAAATTTACATTATTTAAAGGAACAACAATGTTAACCGGACAAAACCTTCGACTAGACTGTCTAGTCTATTGGTCCTTTAAATAATGTAAATTTCATTTTCTGAGTTAAAAAATTCTTACTTCTGCCTATGAAAAAGGTTTTAAATAAAACCGAAACGTCGGCACCGAGAGTTTGATTTTTTATCCTAGAAAACTGACCGAATCCCGATTAGACAGCACACACACACACACACACACACACACACACACACATCAATGATTAAACCACAATAAGAATGGGAAAACAAGACTAAGATCTTTCAACCGTAACAAGCGGTCTTCGTCAGAGTCAAAAACCCAACTGAACACTAGATGCAGAAAACATCTGGTGAGGAGTTTAGAAGAGTGGGAGGGAAGAGTGGTATTTTAAAGGGTGAAAGCACAGAAAGGACTAATGTCCAGAAAGGGATGTTTGGGAAACAAAGGAGTACAGTAAGAAAAAGTAAAAAACTATCCGCTAGCTGTCAACCCTCTTTGAAGAGGCTATTGCCCTCATGACAAAAGTATCCAGTTTGAAGAGACCGTTACTAATGTTTATAATATTAGATCTATTAATTTAATTAGAGACGATTCAATAATATTTCTTAACAACATTGATTTTTCATAGGTAATAAATTTAGCTCTTCCAATCAATAATTGATGATTTTCATATTTTTATGATGCCACAGAACGAAGAGCTCTACTAATAAATTCCGAATAATTACGTTATATTGGAGTTGATACAACCACACATTACAAGTGGTGTTATAATTACACCAATTACTTACAGTGACAACAAAGAAAAAATAAATAGACAAGAATTAAAAGAATAAATATTCTTGCATATAAAATAATGAAAAGTCAGTATATTGAGCAGGATTCAATTTATTACCTATCGAAAAATCAATGTTTGATAGAAATATTTGAATCGCTCTCTAATTGGGATTCGGTATAGATTTCTAGGATATTAAAACATTAGTAACGGTTTCGTCTTCATTTAACGATACCTTTTGTCACGAGGCAGATAGCCTCTTCAAAAGAGTTTGACAGCTCAGAAAATAGATTTTTACATTTTTTAAGTAACAACATTGTTTACCGACAAACATCCCTTTCTGGACATAGTCCTTTCCTAGTGCTATGGTCACCCTTTAAAATACCATGTAAATTCTCCCACTCTTCTGAACTCCTCACAGAATTGCTTACTTCTGCATCTAGTGTTCAGTTGGGTTTTTGACTCTGAACCGAAGACCGCTTGTTACGGTTGAAAGATCTTGAGTCTTGTTTTCCCATTCTAAATGCTGACCGTTTAATCATTGATTAGTAGCATTCACGGTTCAATTAAATCTTTTTACACATATATATATATATATATATATATATATATATTAATATATATTATATATCCGAACACTAGATGCAGAAAACATCTGGATGTTTTCTGCATCTAGTGTTCAGTTGGGTTTTTGACTCTGACGAAGACCGCTTGTTACGGTTGAAAGATCTTAGTCTTGTTTTCCCATTTTCTTATTGTGGTTTGATCATTGATTGTTATTTCACGTGTTTATGTGAAATCTTTTTAAATATATATATATATATTTCCTCGCTTGGAGGCGAGCACTCTGCAATTGGGTAAATACTTTACCGTATTTTTCCAGAAATGAACAGATCCTGTGCAGGACAAAAGGAATAGTCTCCTTGAAGAGGCTGACTTGAGAGAGTGGCACTCCAAACTGCTTGGAGTTGAGGTTGCCTCCTGCAGGGGTGGTGGCTTCCTTCTTTCTACTTGCTCCCCCGAGTATCCGACGAACCACTCCAACCTGGCCTCCTTCCTACAAACCAACCAGTTCTTTAAACAAACATTCTACTTTGCAAAATTTAGTACAACTGCAATACGGCTAGAATCTTTACACTAATTTACAGTAGTAACTAATGGGTTTAAACCATGAAAAAATGTCTAAATAAAGCGAAAGTATCTATTCTACTCGTATTTGAGACACAGTACTTATGCCCAAAATCTATAAGAAACTTTATCATAATGAATCAACATGACCCCTGTGAATGATAGATAATATTTTCTCGAAATAGCAATTCTTATACAGGCTTCATGCCTCTAGGTTTCCTCAAGTAGCAAAAATGTGATTATTTTTTGATGGACACCCACCCAAGTGATGACCACACCTGATATTGCTTAACTCCAGTGACCTAACAAGAACTAGTGTCTGCAGCATGGTTATGACGAATGGTATTGTGAATGAAAACATTTATTATTTCAAGAAATAAAAATTAGAATTAAAATTGATTGTAATAATGTTACAATGTCACAATATGTAATGTTACAATAACACTGAAAACTGTCCATCGATATACAGCTTGGATGTTCACTTATCTTTCATTAGCCTAAACAAATAAAGTGAAATAATTCAATTCTATAGAAACCCGTTTCACATGTTATAGATCTTCTCTCTACATCCATAATGGATATTACTACCAGCAATATATAAATTAAATTGAAACCAGCTTCATCTTAATCTAGAAAACTTACGACAAGAATATGATAAATAAATAATAAAGCTAAAATAACATAGAAAACTAGTACCATGAAAATATAATAAATTAACGAAGATCTTAGTCTTTTTTTCCCCATTTCATATTGTGGTTTGATCATTGATTGTTATTTCATGTGTTTATATGAAATCTATTATATATATATATATATATATATATATATATATTATATACATAACAATCAATGATCAAACCACAATAAGAAATAGGAAAACAAGACTAAGATCTTTCAACCGTAACAAGCGGTCTATGTCAGAGTCAAAAACCCAACTGAACGAAGACTGCTTGTTACGGTTGAAAGATCTTAGTCTTGTTTTCCCATTTCTTATTGTGGTTTGATCATTGATTGTTATTTCACTTGTTTATGTGAAATCTTTTTATATATAACAAATCAAAATTGAAGATAGGTAGCACAGAAAGTAAAAGAAACACACTTACAGACTCAAATTTTCGGGTAATCCGTCTTCAGGAGAAAAGAGAAAGGGAGACCAAGCACGTTGTAGACGCAACGGCTAGTAACCGTTGTTGGGTTACTAGCCGTTGCGTCTACAACGTGCTTGGTCTCCCTTTCTCTTTTCTCCTGAAGACGGATTACCCGAAAATTTGAGTCTGTAAGTGTGTTTCTTTTACTTTCTGTGCTACCTATATTCAATTTTGAACTGTTATTGTGTCCACTTTGGATCGTATATCCGTTTATCAAGTGAATATATATATATATATATATATATATATATATATATATATATATAACATTGAGAAAAGTATCGACCGTGAAATAGAAACAAAATTAAAGTTTATCAGGACTCTGTCAGTTCTTCAGGTTCAAATTAAACTCTCATTGCTAAAGTTTCAGTTTTCATTGAAAACCTTTTTCATAGGCCTACAAAAGAGAGGAAATATAAGAAATAATTCCATCAATCAAAAATACATAATACGCTGCACAGAAATACAGATACACAGAAAAAGCATAGTACTTGACAATATAACTTTTTACAGCAAGTACAGATACTTACAAAATAAAATATTTTTCCATATTATTTCTAATTTACAGAATAAAATAAACCTCATTTAAAAAGAGCAGAGGGCATTAGGACTTTCTTATTTATTTCTTTATAATTTGTCATTGGGGTGTTCATAGCTCCCTTAATAGGGTTGCAAGAAACAAGCGATCAACTTAGTAAATGCAAACTATTTAATACCATAACATTATTTAAATAACAGTTAAAATACTCCAATTGTTCAGAACCAACATGGTAATACCTTACTAGAGAGTACATTAGGCAGGAAAATAAGAAATGGTTTCTTAAACCTGCAGCTTATCACTATACAAACCCCACTAGTATCTCATTTATCTATTATTCTTCAAAAGACTTTATTGTGACTAGTTTACAGTCATCCAAACTATATTAGAGGTTAATTTCCATTTGTTATTTGTCTAGTATGTTTCTGCACATTTGAATAAAGAAACATTGCACTAATTCATTTAGCAAAAGTTTGCTAATTTTTTCTTTTATTTTTTTTGTCGATTTCATATTTGTATTAAGTATTAAAAGGTATTGCAAGAGGACACCTTTCTCGAGACGCTTGCCTCTTCACCTACCACAGAGCTAACCATGAATCACATCGATCAAGACATCTATATACAACTGTGTAATAAGATAATACTGTTTTTAAACAGAATGTAAATTTTAACAGTAGTGTGTCGAGACTTCAGATACTAAGATAAGCCCTCCCAAGTAAAGAGACAAGTTATTGTCCAACGAGTCAGGTTAGTTCAGTGGCAACGCTCTCGCCTCTGGACTGATAGGTCTGGGGTTTGCTACCCACTCTGGCCTCCTTCTCTATTTCTTAGTTGAACCGTAGGTTGCACTGTGGTGTTCAACCACAGTATCCAATCATATCGTATTTACCCAAACACAGCAACAACAACTAACCATTTACTTTACCATAAAAACAAGTTCTTTGCTCATGTATGGGAAACTTTAGGGGCCAGGTTAGCTCAGTGGTAAACGTACTCGCCTCTGGGCTGGTAGTCCGGGGTTCGATACCCACCTGCCCTCGATTTATTCACGTGGAAGTTGAATAAACCTGAGTACGCCGTCCCTCGGAGAGAACGTTAAGCCTGTTTTGATCTATTACCGTGTACCCAAACCTTTCGGTCATAACACGGAACAAAGCAAAGGAGATTGATGTTTTTTACGTGGTGCCCTTTAGCCACTCCACGGAATACAGACAGAACGACATACAGCCACTCCCCCTGGATTCCGCGAAGCGCCCAAGGTGGACCTCGTGGAGGCGGGCATCCACGACAGAGAACGTTATGCCGTCGGTCTCGAGCCTGTACGATGTCAAATACTCGTTAAAGATCCCTGCTCTAAATAAACTTGCGTTAGGCAAAATTTAGGACTCCTCTAATGTAGAAGCAAAGGGAAGTGCAATATTCCCTCTAGGAATCAGCATCAGTGGGTTAACTTTTTGAGTCTGTCAGCCCTCAAGAATAAAAAAAAAAAACCTAAGTAATCAAAATATTCATTTGAATGTAATAACTAGTTTGAAGAATTTTGAAAACAGCTTCTGACATGTCAAATGGGCGTTAGGGGTCAGGTTTATTGGCCTCTAAAGGGTAACAGGCTAAGCGATCGACTTGATACCTCCACCCTCCCCTCAATCCATCCTCTTACTTCCCTTTAAATTAATTTCCATTATTAGTTTACATTTAGATACTGTCACTACGTTAATTAGTTAGTAATTACCTGAAGATGATTTAGGAAGGTCGAAAGCCTGTTTTTTTTTTAATGGTATTTATTGTTCAGTAGTTTATACTGTAAAGTATTACTACTATAGTATACTTGTGACGTCATTTAAGCCCTCAAAATCGTTAAAAAAAAACTGTAAACTTGGCGTGCTATATTCTTGCAGTTTGCCATTCAACCAGTGAGTGAGTAGTATTCATAATGTATTCGCTATTATTCTTAATAATTAGAATTAGCCAGTATTCTTAATGAGTAGTTTTACATTACATTTCGTAATTACAAACTAACCTGTACATTTTGTAATTACAGAAATTTCTTATTGTACTACATTAAATTTTGTAATTACAGAAATTTCTTATTGTACTTACATTAAATTTTGTAATTACAAACTAGTTGTAAATTTTGTAATTACAGAACTTTTTTTTCTAATTGTAATAATTACATTAAATGTATTTTTTTCTAAATTTTTGTAATTTAATTAGTTTGTAATTTATTCAACTGGTGAAATCAGGAATGGTGAATTATAGTAGTACTTGTTATAAATCGTAGTTTTTAAATTTAAACGTATGAATGTAACCAATAAATTCATAAATAACATTAAATTTAATGAATTATATTGGTTTTCATAGGGTAGGTTAATTCTAAGATATTCCAATTCACTTGAAATGTAGCAGAGGTACTTTAAAATACTGAAATGACAAAAACACATATACCTAAAGTAGTGTCTAAAAGCGAAATTCACTTAAGTAATTTTTGCCTCGTCATCTAATACTTATTGCATTCAAGTCCTAACCCTACATATTGAATGATATATCCAAATGATCATACAGTAATGTAGTATGTGTCAAAACAATGATCATTTGTACCAGACACTCATATTTGGTTAATACCTGAAGAAAAACACTACGTGTTCGAAACGCGTTGTCTATTCTTTATGTGGAGATTATTTCATTAACAATTTTACCATACAATAATGATAATGGTTTATTGCTGACTGTAGTAAAAACAGTTTTTTAAAGGGCCACCAATTGAGAAGAGCAAAACAAACACATTTACCATGCACTCAAATCTTTCTAAGGTTGAACGGTCAAAGAGGTCAAGAGATAAAACGAGAGTTCCGGCTAAATGACTTTAGAAGAATGACAGTGTTAAAGTTGTAAGAGGTTGAAAGGTGGAGAGACAAGTGTTGTGGAGTGACCTTTGTGATTGGTCAATGGGCGTTTGGACCTTACTGTTACAAAACCTTTAAGTCAATCATCTAAGACTGTATACCCAAACATCAATCATATACCACACCTAACTTGTCATCATTTGCCATATACAAATTTAATGATTTTTTAATTGTTTGTTTCTTTGTTTTCCGATGCCCACACTCATAAAGGCTTTCACCTTTCAGTGCTTTTCTAGGGGCGGAAATCATGGCTCATTCATTATTTGGCACCCATTTTAGTAATGGGTGAGCACTTTGACTGTTGATTCTACATTAGGAGTCCTAACTTTCTCTATATTTAGAGTAGGGATCTTTCATGAATATCTGACATTGTACAGGCTCGGGACGACGTGCTCAGAATTATTCACCTTCCACGTTTTTAAATCGAGGGCCAGGTGGGGATCGAACCCCGGACCTACCAGTTCAGAGGAGAGTACGTTAACCACTGAGCTAACCTGGTTCCCAATGATTTTTTAGTAATCATCGGTTAATAGGAGACCACTCATTTAAAGACGGTGATTAAATCAAAATTCAAAAAGAAAATTCACTTTATTATACAACATAACACTCTTCAATCTAGAAATAACGAGATATTTTTTTACCATTGATAAGTGCATTGCCTTCTTGGGCATTAGCACACTTTTTTGTTATATTTATATATTTAAATTATATTAGATATTTGTATTTAATTTATAACATGAAACCTACCGTTAGAACAACATATCAAACGATTACAAGAAAACTACACATAGAAACAATACACAACTCACTTCAATATTTCGACCTAGTCGTCATCAAGAGAAGGAGAACATGAGTTTTGCCCATCTGAGCAGAACTCTCCTCTTCTTCTCCTGATGACGAATAGGTTGAAATATTGAAGTGAGTTGTGTGTTGTTTCTACGTGTTCTTTTCTTGTAATCGTTTTATATTTAATTTATATTTTGCTAGTTTCTTTGATAAAAGCTCCAACGTTAACCAAAAGTACCGACTTTTCTTTAGAAATAGTCCATTTTGTAATGTTGATGTTCTGTATTTCTAGAACATTACTTTATTACAATATTCACATTTTTTTTTATTTACTCTGGTCAACAACTGGGATTTAAAGAATCAAACATTTCAGTATTTTAAAGAACCTCTGGTACATTTCAAGCGAATTGTGGAATTTCTTAGAATTAACCTACCCTATAAAAACCAAATATAATTCATCATATTAAATTTAATGCTATTTATGAATTTTATTTGTTTTCGAAAAAAAGTACAAAATTTTAATGTAATTATTAAAATTACAAAAAGAAACATGTTACGTTTTCATTTAAATAGAAATTATAACTCTGTTTATGGAATATTGATAAATAATACCTTGTTGGAGGCAGGCTTGTATGGCTCGTCGATGATACTTATTCCAGATCCACAAAGATTGGGCCTCCTCATTGTGTCGCAGCAAGAGAGTCCCCCACCCCACCCGCACTGCAACAACCACCAACTTCAACTCTCCTTCATACAACCTAGCTACATAATCATGCATCCTAAATAAGACATTCAATGCTATAACCTATATATTCAACGAGGCAATCTAATATTTTATGATATGTCACAAAGGTTCGACAGTTGGATATTTCTTATCATATCCTATATATTCAATGATGTATACTAGTTATTCAATACTACAGACATTCAATGGTATATCACAAAAATTTAGTTACTTATAAATATTTGATGGCACATACTAGATACCTAATGATATATCTAACATATTCAATGATAAATCTTATATATTTAATTTAAAGACAACCAAAGACACAATTTAATATGTAATAGCATATCCTAGACAGACTGAATGGTATATATATATATATATATCCTAATAATCAATGGTATATTGTACATACCCAATGGCATGTTCCAGGTATTGGATGATATCTATATCCTAATAATCAATGGTATATTGTACATACTCAATGGCATGTTCTAGATATTGGATTATATAGATCTTCTAATAATCAATGGTATATTGTACATACTCAATGGAATGTTCTAGATATTGGATTATATATATCTTCTAATAATCAATGGTATATTATACATACTCAATGGCATGTTCTAGGTATTGGATGGTATCCTACTATTTATTGGTATATCCTATAAGCTCAATGGCATGTCCTAAGAATTAGATGATTTATCCTGATTATCAATGCTATATCCCTTCCGACTAAACTGAAAGTCCTAGGTATATAATGATATATTCTAATATTCAATGATATATCTTTGAATACAAATAAATAGCGATGCCCCAAGTATAAATCTGCATTTGAAGAATTAAAAGAAAACCTCCAGCACCACAAACTTACTCCATTTCTATTTTTTCAAATGTTTCTGATTTATTCTGTTGTTATAATTTTATACACATTACTTTCATTTACTGTCTATTTAGAATAATATACAAGTTAAGTTAGAAGTTTTGCATCCAGACCATAATCGACGTCAAGTCTAAAGTATTAGATCTTACTATTCAATGGCATATCCCAGGTATTGGATAATATATCCTAATATCCAATGGTATATCTTACATACTCAATGACATATCCCTGATATATGGTATACCTTAATGATCAATGGTATAGCCGATATATTTAACGGCATATCCTAGATATTATATGAAGTATTATTATTGAAGAATTATCAATGGTATTATCCTACTTATACAATAACATATCCCCGACATTACATGGTATAAATAAAGAGAGAGAAATTAAAAGCACACACTTACAGTCTCTAATTTTCGGTCAGAACTGAAAAACGAGAGATAAGAGAGAAAAACCAAGCTCACTGCTTCAGAGACGGTTGGAAAGTCTCCAGCCAGTGGGCTTGGTTTCGCTCTCCTATCTCTCCTGAAGACGATTCAAACCAAAAATTAGAGACTGTAAGTCTGTGCTTTTAATTTCTCTATGTACACTGAACTATATTTGTCCCTTTCGGATTATTTTCATCGAAAAAGTGTATTATTATCAATGGTATACACTATATTCTTAATGCATGTTCCAGATATATGATATATCCTAATAATCAATGGTATAGGAGATATACTTAACGGCATATCCTAGATATTACATGATAGATCATAACTATCAGTGGTATATCCTACATATTGAATTGAATGTCCCAAGGCATATGATATAACCTAATAACAGAAGGTAATGCCGATATATTTAATTATGTCCTAATAATTAGATGGTATATCCATTATAAGTGCATATAAGTACTTATATATACTAATCATGAATATATAAAGAGAGTTAGCAGGCGATCAGTTTGGCATGGGCTACCTAGTGTCGTCGAGACAGACAAGAGGCGAAAAAGAGAGGTGGTTTACTACAGTAATCACTTAGTGCCTCTTAGGCTCTTTAGCATTAAGCACTTTGGTAATAATGTTAACAATGAACAATGATGTGTCGTCGCGCAGTGCCGTTTCGTGTCCACTTTATGAGCACCCTACCTTCCTCATAAACGTCAACAACTGTTCAATCCCCAGCCATAATGTATACACTAGAACAGTAATGGCACAGGTATCACGCGATCTCATTTCAACAAACACGTATCAAAAAGGCAAACACAAAGTGAAATATATGCCTCTCGCAATGGCCACACTTGAGTAATATTATCAATATGAACAAAAGAAATAGGCCAACAGATAAATAAATACCGATGCACCAACTATAAATCTGATTTGATGGGTCCAAACAGAAACTACAACAAAAAAAAAGGTATTCACTTCTAATTTTTCAAATGTTTCTGATTATCCTGTTGATATCGTTTTAATAATTTCTTATCTGAACCACATATATTCAACACTATTTTTCTTTATCGTAAACCAAACCCGGATAAAGAAAAATTGTTACTATTTTATACCATTATTTTAATTTACTGTCTATCTAAAATTATAGAGAAGTCAGAAAATTTCGAAATCGATTTATCATCTGAAATACACATTTTGAGATACCCTAAATCGATAAAATAAGTTTTGCGAATTTGCTCGTCAGTGTGACTGTTAGAGCAGGATATTTCAAAATAAAAGAAAAAACTTTCAGTTGCTGTTATCCCTGAGCCGGAACAGCAAGTTTACATCCAAAATCCCCCCCTGTTTAAGGGATTTACTAAAAACCTATCAACACGATTTTTATTTTAATGTGATTTCAGATTTTTAGTTGAAATTTAATTTATAAAGGATGCAATGCGCACAGAAAAATTGTTTTCGAGTGGTGATACATGAACTTAGTAAATATACGGATATATATGGTAAATAAATGTGACTGTAAAATATACAAATAAATATTAGGTTAAAATGCAGTATGAGAGGCCCCTTGAAAAAAACAAATTTCCTACTGTCTTTAATTCCTGTACCATAATACATCAATTATTCGATAGCGTCTTGAAGTTAAAACGTTGATTTAATTAAGAATATCACTTATATATTATAAAATATATTCCTGTTATTTATTATACTGTACATTTATTTTATACTTTTAAGTATAAATAAGTCAACTTTTATGCGTCTTTATACTTTAAAAAAAGCAGTATAAACCCAATTTAATTGAATAAATTTATCAGAAAACTTACCGAGTTTTGATTTTTAAATCAAAATAAGCTCAATATCTAAATGTTTAAAATATATTAAAGGTTCAACAAAGAGATATTGTCCATTTCATTTAAAATAACTCTAATATTCATACCCATACAACAATAATTCTTTTTAAAAATAATTATTCTAATATTCTAAAAAAGGGAACGAAATTATGAATGGAAAGTCTGACATTAACTTCACAATTCAACTTTATTACCTCCAGTTGCACAAGATACTAATTTGATCATAATTAATTATTAATATTAATTACTATTAACGACTGATTTCATCTTTAGTGTGGTTTCATTGATGAGCAAGTTAATTTAATTTCTATTCGTAGAACTATTGAAGATAAATTCCATAAGGATTCCATAAATCCATCTCATGGAATACAAATTGAAATATTTGAAGGTTAACTCACTACTGGCTTATTACATTAAATCTTTTTCAAAAACTTCATTAGAGGCAATTAGGAAAGCCGGCAATTACTTTTTGTAATTAATATTGTATTAAGACAAAATTATTATAAAATCTATTTTAATAAACTTTAGTTTTCAAACAAATGAGTGATTTCAACTGAAAACTATTTCATTCCTAAAGTAAATGATCAAACAGAAACTAATTCAACAGTATTTCACTGAAATATATCATGGTCTAAACCTGACCAATATCCTCAAAATTCAAATTCAAGTATACAGCAGTGTGATAAAAAAAGAATACGTACATTTAAAAGTATTTGACCGATTTTACCTTGCAAAGTTGTGTGGAGAACTTTTCCAATTGTCTAAAGCATTTTTTCCATTCAGGGTTTCTTAATTCATATATTAATTCGCCATACTTCTTACGATTTAATATATTGTTCGACAAGTTTCGGTGCTCACAATTCACCATCTTCAGAAATTAAAAGTAGATTAGATAAAACATTAAATTAACACATAATTAACCGTTTAAACAAATTAAGCTAACAATAACTATATAAAACAAAATGAACTGAGACAATTACTAGGCAGACATTAAAACACAACAGAGGTTACAAAGTACGGCTTGGGGTCAGTGTTGGTGTCAGGTTATGGTTATCTTCTTTTCCTTAGAAAAGGCCCTATGTGTTTCTTCACTTGATATGTTCACTACCACTTTGTTTAGTTTGTTTTCTTTCATTATTTTAGGCTTGTACGAGGTTTCCAAACCAGTGCAGCTGGTTACTAAAGTTTTCCTTCTGTTCATTAATATTCGGAGTTTTCCTAAGGATGTAGAGTGCTTCAAATTATTTGTCGTTTTCTCTAGCTATCATGTTTGCATTACTAACTCGGTTTTCTCTACTAATTCTATTCTTATGAATCTTTTGCGACGCTTAGAACATTTTGACGACTAGCGGAAAAGGTTCGTTATCACTGAACTAAAAACAAACTTAATTAAGTAAAATTTAACAAATATTTTTACATTTGGAATTAAGAATAATCAATAAAAATTTAGCTCCTTATTTCTAATAATATTGAAAATGAAAAAAAATTGAAGTTTAAGAAGAGAATCTTTTGATGATAATGGAATAAAGATGTTCCACATAGCTTTGTTTGTTTTCAATTACCTGACAAATGTCTAGAAATGATTTATCCTTGCAGGGGTATCTATACGACCATAGAATATTTTTATTAAAACATACTTATTTATAACTGAATAGCCATTGAGCATGTAGGATGTTTCATTAAATATCCACTATATGCCACTAGGGCCTAGCACAGAGGTAACCAACCGTTTAAAATTATAAACATTTGAAATATAGCGAATTTCTTTACTAGCCAATAACCTATATATTAATACGTTAGTGTGTTAACTACCTATGTGTGTCACGCTTTGTCATAAAATTGATAATTGAGAATATCTAATTGCTGTAATTGAATGACAGCTACAAATCAAAGGCATCATAATTAGACATAATTATATTCTCTAATTAGCATTTAATAAACCATAAGTTAAGTAGTCTATTTCATGTACATACTTTTTATGTCTAAAAATATCACATTATATCAGGATGAGTTCAGTAATTTTTTTTTTTTTAAATTACATTGATAAGAAAGGGAGTTATATTGCCATTTCAAATAAATAAATCCCGGCCATTTGATTGAAGGCATAAACAAAAAAAACTAATAACGCCCTAAATTTCTAACATATCGAAACATTGAGAAGTTTTATCAAATATTTTCAAAGCTAAAATATATATTATATATATATATATAATATAAAATATATATGAAATTTGTTTTCTTATATTTTGTTACGAGTATAATATAAAATATCAGAAAATTATTTTTATTTTTTAAGAATTATTTTAAATAAAAAATTTATATTTAAAAATTTTAAATAATTTTTTTAAAAAAATAAAAATCATAATTTATAAAATATATTGATAACAAAAACTCTATAAAATGGGATACGTGCACATTGCTGTAAAGGTTACTAGAAATCAAATAGCTATAAACTTGTGAAAGCTTTTGGAACTAATTCTATGCAAGTTTAAACAGACAAGTATTGTAGCACTAATATATCTTGTCTAACTGAAATTTACAAAATCGTCAGTAGGATAATAAATAATAACTGTAAAAAAAAAAAGGCACTTAGAATATAAGTAAGGAGTGAGGCAGCTGTCTAGGATATGCTATTGATTATTTGAATTGTGTTTTTGATTAGTTATGATTGGAATTGACCTAAATTATCTTAGGTCACTCAAAAATTAGATGCTTAGTAAAATACAGCTTAAATTAAGCCTTGCAGCTGTAGTAAAGAGTGAGGTATAAAGCTGAGTTAACTATTAATATGCTTTGGTCAATAACAGTTACAGGTTATTATCATTAAATCGTTATAAAGGTTTTTTTGGTAGTTACATCTACAAGTGTTACACGAGATGGTTCACTTGTGTTGAGTTAATAATTAAACATGGGCCTGCCACAAGCTGTCACCCATCCAAGTATCAAGCAAGCCAAATGTTGCTTAACTTCTGTCATAAAGTTGGCTCCCTTTGTAATAGCGACTAGCAATTATGAGTTGCATAAGTGAAACTGAAGGTAGGCATGTCACCTGCTCTACAAGTAGAGTATAACTACTGTATAGTGACTCAGCAAAGACAAAAACAGTATGTGGCGTAATGCAATGAAGGCTTAACAAGCATATTATACTTGCAAAGATCTGCACTGACAAAACAATGCTTACCAATACCTGTTCTGTCGATTTGCTATCTCTTAAATCACTCTCTATAATAAATTAATGAAAATAAACTTATCTTTCTAAAAAATAACAATTTTGATTAATGATATAGCTTTTGTAAAAACTATTATCAAATTAAAACCTTTTTATAATAACATAAAATAAATCAATCACTCATGATAATTACTGGCAATTAAACTAATTATGACTCCATCCTATAACTGACTCACTATGAATGATTTGCAAATAACAATCACTTTAAGATGATATCAAATAAAATACCCTTCATTTAAATTAATCCAACCTTAAGAATGAAACAATATAAAAAATGTAAAGTGTGAAAATCATTGTTTATAATTAACCTTAAAATAAATTCAATTTGATTTATTTTCTCAATTATTAAAAAAAAAATACTTTTAAGATGTTACACTTTAAAGATCTCAATTAATGAACTCATTTGTCTAATTGATATTTGTATGTTTGACCCAACTGAATCATTAAGAAACTGATTCATGATGACTTAGCAATTATTAAATCAAAGACATTGTAAATACATTAAATAGCTGAATCATTATAAATTGTTTAATGATGACTTTATTTATTGTCATGGTTTTCATAATTTTAATATGAAAATATTTTAAATAACATTAAATAACTGAATCATTATGACTTACTAATTGTTATGTCAAAAGCACTTAATAATAAAATCAAATAGCTGAATCACCACAAACTAATGACTCTGAAATCTATTCTATTATTGAAATTTGTATGATAATACATAAAATAATAAACAAATATAAGAGTTTTATAGCACATATATATATATTGATTAATTAAGAAAAGGAAACATAAAAGCAAGCATATATTCTGTGACACAGTGAAAAAACATTCGAAATAATGAATATTTTCTTATCATAGTATTTTTGAGTCTTGGCAAAATAACTTGGGAAAACAATGAATAATTGAACAAAGCTAAACACCCAAGTAGTTACGGTTGGAACAGCCATTAAATCATTCAAGGATATGAATTATTTATACTGAAACCAAATACCTTGGAATGCAAATTTACTATTTGAAAATAATTCATATCAGAATTGTAGGGAAAACTATCCCTACATGAATGATGAATGTTATCATCAATTCGAATTCTATAATTTCATTTATTTTATCGCAATAACAAAATAAAATCTTAAATTTGTTTTTAAATTATGTTTTATTTAAAAAAATGTATCTATTTTACTGACAATAATATTTTTCTAGTTTGAAAAAAATTAAATATTAAAAAAAGTGTCAAGTAATTATTTCATATGTATTGTTTTTTTTTCATTTCAAGATGTTATTTTTTTGTCAGTATAAATTTTCGACACCTTGGTGTCGTCATCAAGAGAAGTGCCCAGGTGGTAATCCAAGCAGATCACTTCTTACTTATTAAATACAATATGAAATTCTAAAAAAAAACATTTAATATGTGTCTAACAGCAACTATTCTTAGTAAGAAGGCAGTTATTTTCTATCTTAATGATAAACGACTCTAATTAGATTTTACTCCCATTTGACCGTCTGTCATTATTTAGTTGCCTCCATAAAACTTTGTAAGAACCATAATCTCGCAATTGGTGAATTATAAAGGTGAAAACTGACAGAATTTTATCATTATTTAGAAAAAAAAAAGACTGACAGAAGGCAACGAAAGCTATTGTTTTTGTCTTTTTGAAAAACTGAAGGAATTAAAGTGTACAGCATGACTTTCATGGTGAACATACGATTACTTTATATATATGCACAAAAATATTCCTCCTTTTTTTATTATTTTCATAGGGGGTCAGGCTAGCTCAGTGGTTACGTGCTCGCCTCTGATCTGATAGGACCGGGGTTCGATCCCCACCTGCCCCTCGATTTATTCACGCGGATGGTGAATAAATCTGAGTACGTCGTCCCTCAGAGAGGACGTTAAGCCGTCGGCCTGTTAGCCTGTACGATGTCAGGTACTCGTTCAAAAGATCCCTACTAGAAATGTATTTGAGTTAGGCAAAATTTAGGACTCTCAATGTAGAATCTTTAGCAATCACCGATCAAAGAAAAAGCCGCTAGGAGATCGGTTAAACAATAAAAAAAAAGTCTGCAACCTTTTAAATTTTCCATACAAAGCATTTGGTCCTTTTTAACAGAGGACTTCCAGAGACCCAGGGCTCCGTGGAGCCTACTTTGGGAAACCCTGATGTTGTCTGTCAAAAAGCTGTGTTCATAAAATAATATAAAGGACAGATCAAGTAAAAAGACAGTATGACAAGTAGAGCTGATACTAAGATAAACAGATAATACAAAGTCTCAACACAAAAAAGTTTTTTTTTTACTTGAACTGTGCGTTTCAAACAGTTCGTGATCATCGTCAGGAGTCAACGCTCCCTACCTCCACTCCTACAATTGGAAGTATACCTGATGATGAACATGTAGTGTTTGAAACGCGTAGTTTGAATAAGAAAACTACTTTTGTATGGAAACTTACTCGTATTTTCCATTTACCCTAGATATGAGTAAATACCATACAATTACAGATTCCACAACTAAAAAGTAAAATTGATGTCGATGATAGATTAATTTTCAATTTTAAAAATATTATTATAGTTCAAAAATAAAAGAAAAAAGTGTTTAATCACTGCGTCACCAAGTCATGCCTACATAACAAGCACTTAATAAAAAAAAAAACACACAAACTATTGCTGTTCAAGTACCTTTGATGGTTTTGAAGTAACAAGCTGGGTGGTGCAGCCAAGGTGTGATATTTTACTGCAAGCAAAATAAAGCACCTTACACGGTCATGCTTTAAACAAGACTATCTCAAAAACGTCACCTCAACCTGAAGAGCAATGAACAAATAGTTTAGAAAAAAAAACAATGTGCTCACATTTAATAAGGGTTTTCTTTATTTTTTTTTTTTTTTAATTTAATTTATTTAATTTTAGAAACCGGTCAATGGGTTTCCTTGTATTATTTGAGTGAAAGAGAGAGAAAGAGAGAGAGAGAGAGATAGAAAGAAAAAGTAGTTAATTAAAAATCATTAATTAACATAAACAAACATGCATGTTAGTGTAGAATGAATTAATTTAATGTCCAGTGGCTGTTCTTCAAGGTTTGGAAAGCTATAGAAAAATGTTCATGGTAAATGTATACCAGGGCTGTCAGTATACGACGTCTGCTTCGTTCAATAAACAATAACCGCGATGTATACTATAAACATAATAATAATAATAATAATGTTTACGAATATAGTTTCTATTTAAATGCTTTAAATATAAACTAAATCATTATTTAAAAGAAGTAACATGATGCATGAAGTTAGGGGGGATGACCTAGTGGTATCCTGGTGGCCAGACATTAATGCTGCAAATGGGGTAAAATCTTATCTACTCCGTCTCTCGGAGAAGATTAAAAATCACCGGTCGCAAACCATCTTCACGTTAATGGCCCCTATTCTAAATAATGTAAAATACGTAAAATTACTGTGTTTTCTATTTTAAATCTTATCTACTCCGTCTCTCGGAGAAGATTAAAAATCACCGGTCTCAAACCATCTTCACGTTAATGACCCCTATTCTAAATAATGTAAAATACGTAAAATTACTGTGTTTTCTATTTTAAATCTTATCTACTCCGTCTCTCGGAGAAGATTAAAAATCACCGGTCTCAAACCATCTTCACGTTAATGACCTCTATTCTAAATAATGTAAAATACGTAAAATTACTGTGTTTTCTATTTTAAATCTTATCTACTCCGTCTCTCGGAGAAGATTAAAAATCACCGGTCACAAACCATCTTCACGTTAATGACCCCTATTCTAAATAATGTAAAATACGTAAAATTACTGTGTTTTCTATTTTAAATCATATCTACTCCGTCTCTCGGAGAAGATTCAAAATCACCGGTCGCAAACCATCTTCACGTTAATGACCCCTATTCTAAATAATGTAAAATACGTAAAATTACTGTGTTTTCTATTTTAAATCTTATCTACTCCGTCTCTCGGAGAAGATTCAAAATCACCGGTCGCAAACCATCTTCACGTTAATGACCCCTATTCTAAATAATGTAAAATACGTAAAATTACTGTGTTTTCTATTTTAAATCTTATCTACTCCGTCTCTCGGAGAAGATTCAAAATCACCGGTCCCAAGCCAGCTTCACGTTACTGACCCCTATTCTAAATATCATAAAATACGTAAAATTACTGTGTTTTCTATTTTAAATCTTATCTACTCCGTCTCTCGGAGAAGATTCAAAATCACCGGTCCCAAGTCAGCTTCACGTTACTGAACCCTATTCTAAATAATGTAAAATACGTAAAATTACTGTGTTTTCTATTTTAAATCTTATTTTAAATCATATCCACTCCGTCTCTCGGAGAAGAGTCAAAATCACCGGTCGCAAGTCAGCTTCACGTCACTGACCACTATTCTAAATGACATAAAATACGTAAAATTACTGTTTTTTTTAAAATTTTTTTTTTATATATAGAAAATCTTGATAACACCAGTGTTTGAAGTTGATGTGAAAATCGTTTGCCCCTATAGGGATACTCTGTTTAACAACCCTACCCTAAACCTCCATTTAATATAGAAAACAGGATATCTGTTAAAAACAACGCAACTCGAAACACTACACAAGTCTCGAAATGTTTAATAGTATGATAATGAATACTATGGCATATCCTTCATATAAAAAGTGATTTTAACAAAAATGTCCCACCATTTGTACCATTATACAATCATTAAAACGAAATCAGTCAGAAAAATAACATGAACAAATATTTTTTGTGAATAAGCTTTTCGATGCGTGATTTTTTTATGTCAAACTTGTGTCAGAATAGCCATTATTATAATAGTGTTATCATTAGAAAAGGTTAATTAAGTAGAATCAAATAGTTGTTAATGGTGTGTTAATTACTTGTAGTAATTGATTATTAAAAAAAAAAAAAAATAGAAAACATACATTGAAGGATGAATAGGATGAAGTTACATTGGTAGTAGTTTGAAGGTAACTCTAGAACAGCCACTAGATGAAACTAAAAATCAATGTAAATAACAAGCTAAGAAGATAAAATTGGTTGAATACTTACAATATACTCTTTGGCAATGTTCCACAGGTTGGAAAGGCTTCCTTTTCAACTTTTTCTTCTTTGATCACACGACTATATACACACACGTTTCAAAAAAAAAAAAAAAAAAAACTGATATCTTCAACTTTACAATAAACACTATGATTCGACAACAATAATAAAAACACGTAATAATAAAACTTTGTACTCTATATAAAGGAACCTAAGCGGTTTTTAAGTTTTTTTTTGGGGGTTTTTCTGTTTTTTTTTTCTGTTTAAATGAAGATTAAGGTTTGCTGGGATTGAAATCGCGTTCCCTTGGCATGGCAGCAGGTTAGGGCTGCTTTAGGAAGTGAGTGGACACGAGGCGTAGAGTGAGCATCTAACGACGAGACGTCACCAGCGGCTTCTCTCGGCGCCCCGACTAGCCGACTTGTAGCGTCTCTGCCACACTCACCTTCGGCACCTGAAACAGTCAAAAGGCACTTTGTAAAAGGGTGAGACAACGTAAAGTCTGGCCTGTGTTCAAAGCATTAAAGTATCAAACAAAGTCACTTAGTAGAGTCATACAACAATCATTATAATGTGAGGAATGAAGTGTATTAGATAGAGTTGTTTTGCCCGCAGGTAGAAATGAGTGTGGACAATTGTATCGTAAAGTACGCAATGAATATCGACAATTGTATTGTAAAGTACGCAAGGAATATCGACAATTGTATTGTAAAGTACGCAAGGAATATCGACAATTGTATCGTGAAGTATGCAAGGAATATCTCTGTGGAGGGGTAGTAATGGAGTGATTACACGTTTAGCACTCAACTCTGACTGTCGCGAGGTTAGCCTGTTAACCTGCTATATGCAGGGACTAATGAAAGAGGAGGAGAAGGTGATTAGGGGCTGGGCCTGACCACCTTCGTTTCCCATCCTTCTTAATCCCAAAATCCTCTCCTCTTATCCCAGCTCTAATCCAAGGCGTTATGCGATCCGTGCCGAAGGATGGATGGTACAGAGGTTACTGTATTACGAACGGAGCTTCAAGTGTACCAGGCGAACCCTCTTATGTAAGTAGCTTTACTCCGATATGCGGTGCTCTGCCGGAGCGGACAAAATACCTGTCCGATTTTTAGTGCTCCCTAAGGGAGCACGATAAAATTATTATTTTACAGATTCCAATTATAGAGAAATATCACCTACTGTTTCTTGAATTACGACCTTTAATATAAAATTGAAAACTATCACATTTGCTTATACTTTGGTCATTCATAATTAACAAACATCAAAAAAAAGAAAAAAAAGTCATACCAACTCAATTAAAAAATGTATATTCAAATCATATAGTATTCATAAATATGACTCTTCACCGGTATTTGCATTTGAAAAGTATCTATTTAAAAGTTACTAAAAGGAATGGCAGCTGGTAGTATATTTAAATACTTTGTATCAATATCAGTGTAAAGCTACTGTTTAATTCAAACGGACCGGTAAACATATTAAATTAAATACAGCATTAAATAAATGGCTAAATGTTAAACATTAAATTAACATTTATTTAAATAAATCATTTTTTCCGACACTTAAATAACATGATGCAAATAACGAATTAGTCGTACAAATTTCATTTTGAGTAATTCATTAAAAAAGATGAGATACTACAAACCTGATTTTAATTATGTAAGTAATTACTAATAATGAGTCAATGGCGCAAGTTTTTTCTTTTGAGTAATTAATTAAATATGGTGAGAGGTTGAAACCTGATTTAAGTAATTAAATATAATGAGTCATACAAATTATATTTGGAGCAGTTAATTAAAAGTGGTGAATGTTTACAATTCTGATTAATTGCACGAGTAATTACTGATAATGAGTTATACGAATTCGATTTGGAGTAAGTAATTAAAGACGATGAGAGCTTTCAAACTTGATTTAATTGTACTTTTAATTAATAATAATTAGTAATTATGATTTGGAATAACTAGTTGTTATTCCAGCCAGGCTGAAGATCAAATATTTAATACTATATATAGATATAGGTCCTCGACCAGTGATTCTTAAAATTCAAAATGGGTTTCTTGAGGATTTGGTTCAAAGAATTAACTACTCCTGAATATAAACCGACGTTTTGACAAACATGTTTTGGCATTTTCAAGGCAAAAAACAATCTTAAGTAGTGAAAACAAATACATCTACAGAATATCAACCACAAGAAGACAATAAGCAACAAACAAGAAATAAAGTAAAACAAAACCAAAAATAGACAATGTTATTGTTTTTTAATCGAACAATTGTGTTATTTAAACATAATTACTTTTATTAATTATTAAAGCTAAAAAAACTTTAAAGAGATAAGTAATACTGCAAAATAACTCTGCAGGGGTACCTCCACAGAACATTCAAAGAATCAGAAAACAAAAAAACACAATAGGCAAAAATTACAAAGAATGCAAATAAGAAAAATAAATATAAACAAAATTAATTTGTTAAATTTTTGACTTGTGATCAATGAAATAAGATTTTTGATTTCCCCTTACTTTGATTACATTTTGCTTATTTGTATTGATTGTAATTTTTGTTTATTGTGTTTTTGTTTTCGGTTGGTTGATATTCTGTGGTTGTATTTGATTCACTCCCTGACTCTATCCCCCTACTTTTACAATGTTTACATTGACTTAGAAATTTTTTTAAGCGAATCCACTGAGATAAAATTGATATTTATAAAGGCAAAATTTAAATAGTTTATTGACTTATACGAGATGTAAGAGGAATAATATTGTTACATGTAAAAAAATCATCGCTAATAAACATAAATAAATTACCTTTGCTTTCCATGGCATGATGGAATTGTCTCATCAAATGCTTTAATAAATCTATATATTGCACTCTTGAGCAAAACTTAATATCAGTTACAATTACATTATCATTGTGAATGTAGTACCTTTCCATGATATTGAAATGTAATGAATGGACTCTTTCCTCAAGAAAGAGGACTTATGTTTGTTGAGAAATATCCAGTTTTTTTTTTACAATTCTAGTCTAATAGTTCATATTTATTATTTTCAAAAATTAGAAGCTCCCAACTATAAAAGATTTAAATTATATTGAATAGCTGGCTTTGACTTCGATTTGAGTATGTAAACTGGCTAATCTTTATAAATAAAATAATGATTTTGTCTGTACATTGCTTAGAACTGACTCATTTCAAGTTTTCTTTACGTTTCATACATTGGAGAAACCGAATCCACCCTTAGAAAAATTTCTGTCGGTTTGTCGGTTTGTCCGCAAAACTTTGTCACAGGTAAACTCAGCTACCATAAGACATATAAAGCTGAAACTTTTACAGTAGATTTGTGTAGGTCTAACTTAAAATATAGGCTATGAATTGATTGGAAATTCAACATAGAAGTGAAGTTATGGACGTTTAACGAAAAAATGTTTGTCACAAGTAAACTCAGCCACCATAAGACATAGCGAGCTGAAACATTGACACTGGATTTGTGTGTGCCTAACTTAAAATATGGGCTCTAAATAGATTATTAATTCAGTACAGAAGCGAAGTTATGGGGCTGTTAGCTGTATTTTCCTAACTTCACAGACAAGTTTGTTTTGAAAATACACAGGTGTGGCAAGTAGGTATTGTTAGTTGATTTTAATTTCAATTGAGCACATGAATATATTGCGTATTTGACATCACTGAAATGGTGTTTCACAGAGTTAAGGATGTACTATCTATTGAGAATAAATGTTTTGTAAACGAGCAATTCTCAGCCCTTAATATGAACAGGCATGAGAAATCAACAAACAAGTTCTTACGCTATGTGAAGCCGAGGAAAGAACTTACAAGTCAGTAAAGAGATTGGATTAGTGATGAAGAAGCAGTTCATTATCTAATTGAATTTCTTGACTCTGAATTTATTTCTCCTGGACTGCCTGCTCATGAGTAAAAACTTAAAGTAGGAGCACCAATGATGCTGCAATTTATAGCAGTAACAAATTTCATGTTACGAAACATGAGTGACCCAAAAACTGTGCAACGGGACACGACTCTGAGTTCGTGCTCTACACAGATATGCCATAGAGGCGGACATAATGACTGGATGTGGTATTGGGGAGTCTTCCGAACCACTGTCTGTTTCCATTCAAATGATTGCAAGGTCCCCTCAGAGTCTATTTCGCAATGACGTTAACTAAGTCGCAAAGGAAGACTTTATCTAACGCAGGAATTCAAGTTAGCGAAACCAAGTATTTCTCACATGGTCAACTGTAGTTTACTTGCTCAATAGTCAGAGGTTTCAACTGATTGTTCTTCCATGAACCTGAAGGACAGACAGCTAATGTAGTGTATACAGAGGCATTTGTTTAACACTGTACTAACAATGGTGTTTTCTACTATCCTATAATTTCTAATTATAGTATTAGTATAATACTATAATTGATATGTTGGAATACCAAGTATAATAGAATTTTTGATTCCGTCAAAGACGGGTACATTTGCTAGTTACTAATATATTTTTTTCTCAATATACATTCATAGCAAACTTATAACAGAGTACAGGAGGCAGGAAAAGGACAACACTCACTCAGAAAAAATTCGTATGTATGTTATTTGACAAAGGGGAAGGAAAATGATCTTGTTAAATACTAAGAAACCAATAAAATTCAAAGTATAATAATTCTATAAATAACCAAAAATGTAAAAGATAATTCAAAATTGAAATCTTTCGTTTAGAGATTAATAAATGTAATTATCGTACATCTTTAACTATACTCGTAAATCATCTTAAAACAACATTTTTTCTTCGATGTTTATGATGTTTTTCAGAGAAAATAAGGGTATTTTCCTGTTTTAAATTTGAAAATTTTACTTTCAAAATTTTACATAGTAAACGATGTAAGAAATCCACTGGCTATTTGAACAGAGGCCATGTTCTCTTGTAGGAGAATATTTCGTATCAAGAAATGTTCACTTTGGTCTTTCAAAAATGTTATTACTGCTGTAGTTATACTAATGAAATTATTTGAATCAGCTGTGTGATGTACAAAAATAAGCTTATATATTGATATGTCCTTCTATCACTATCTGTACTACCTCAGGAATAAAAGACTAATAATCATATTCCATTTAGATGTTTACGTTATGCTTAAATGAGACGTTATATATTATATACTCAAGAAATTTGATATTAAGTTACTTATAGTAAAGTTGAGTGTAGGCCACTCCAGATTTTTTTAAAAGAAGTTTGGGTAGAAATAGAAAGGATACTGTGAGAATGATAATTATGAGCAAATCAGCTGAGAATTCTTAGGCGACAAATATAAAGGAACATCTGACTATGCTGTCAATTACAGGGAGCCTTCCTAGAATGTCGTCATGTAGCCAGCTAATTTCTACGTGACAACGCCGGATTGTTGGCAAAACTGATTTTGCATATGCATGCTTCTAGGTGAATTTAAATAAGACAACACCACCTCTGCCAACAGAAGACTTGACATTCCAAACGTGCTAGGTCATTCTCACATCAATTAGACTTGGCTATCTTAACAACTCACCTACATAATGGACTCTAGCATACAAAAAAAAAAAACAAGTTGTCATTACTTTACGATGACATATTAATTTCATTTGCGTATTGAATTTATACTGTGCTTTTTATTTTATTTTCTTTTCCTAAACAAGTAAAAGCAGAACTTTATTAATCATGAATAAGAAAGGAAAAATGTAAATACGTGAATGATTTCCACAATTATGAAAAAGTAAAGCATTAATATTAAAAGCAAGTAAAATGACTGCCCTGTGTGAATGACATTCTAACAAATAATCCATAAAACCACAATCATGTTCTTAAAAAAACAACAACAGATTTTATATTAACAAATATTTAGAATATAAAAACGAATCATACAAATTTTTTACCATTTTTATCATAACAATGTACAACATACCTCTAATTTCCAAATAATGTTACTTGTGAATTGGTGGCAACTTAAATTAATATGTAATAAGTTGTGGATACAGTGAGTGCATTAAAACTGTAAGCCTATTTGCAGAGATACAGGAGAGAGGGAGTGAGAATAGGTTAAAGAAAGAGAGGAATAGAAAGACAAATCGAAAGTGTTGACACGGCAGGAGAGAGAGAGAGTGTGAGAGAGGAGAGAGAAGGGGAGGGATAGGAGAGAGGGAGGGCAGAGGGAGAGGAGGGAGGGAAATAGAGGGAGAGCGAGTTAGAGAGGGGAGAGGGAGAGGAAAGAGAGAGAGGAGAGAAGGGGGAGGGATAGGAGAGAGGGAGGGAGGAGGGGAGCGAGATAGAGGGAGAGCGAGTTAGAGAGGGGAGAGGGAGAGGGAGGAGAGAGGGGGAAAGGGAGAGAGGAATAGAGAGACAAATCGAAAGTGTTGACACGGCAGGAGAGAGGGGGAGTGAGAGAGGAGAGAGAGGGGAGGGATAGGAGAGAGGGAGGGCAGAGGGAGAGGAGGGAGGGAAATAGAGGGAGAGCTAGTTAGAGAGGAGAGAGGGAGAGGAAAGAGAGAGAGGAGAGAGGGGGGAGGGATAGGAGAGAGGGAGAGCAGTAGGGAGAGGAGGGAGGGAAATAGAGGGAGAGCTAGTTAGAGAGGAGAGGGGAGAGGAGAAGAAGAGAGGGGGGAGGAGGGAGAGAGAGAGGGAGGAGAGGGGGAGGGAGGAGAGAGAGGGAGATAGAGGAGAGCAGAGTTAGAGAGGAGAGGGAGAGGGAAGAGAGAGGTTGACACCTGGGAGAGAGAGAATTAGAGAGACAAATCGAAAGTGTTGACACGACAGGAGAGAGAGAGAGAGAGTGAGAGAGGACAGAGAGAGAGGAAGAGGGGGAGGGATAGGAGAGAGGGAGGGGAGAGGGAGAGCGAGTTAGAGAGGGGAGAGGGGTAGGAAGAGGGGGAGGGAGGGGAGGGATATAGAGGTAGAGCGAGTTAGAGAGGGGGGAGGGAGAGGGAAGAGAGAGGGAGATGGGGAGGGAAATTGAGGGGGAGAGAGAGAGAGAAGAGAGAGGGGGAGGGAGAGGGGGAGGGAGTGAGAGAGGGGAGGAGAGACGTACAAATTTTTATTCGAAATTTATTTTATATATAGAAAAACTAGTTGATCTACCTGGCGTTGCCCAAGAAACATTTTAATTCCAACACTAATAATAAATTACATATAACGAAAGTAATTTAAATATTCTATAGTTCCGTTATACTTACGTCGCATAGTTATCGTAATGAAACAAGTGGACGTGTAGCAAAGAGAAGAAAAAAAGCCTCAAGTGAGTGAGAGCGAAGATCAAGTTGAAATGAGAAAGAAAAAAAAATTACAAAATCTCTCTATATACAAATGCAGTAACTTAGATTAACTAACAAAAATTACACCGAAAATGATCACGTTTTCAGCTATAAATGTACTTTACACTTGTCTTATTACTTTAAGTTATAAGATTTTTGAAGGTTCAGGTCTGGATTTAAACTACTTCTTTCGCCAACGTTTCGACATATATTTATGTTTTCTTCAGGGCTGAAAACATGTTTTTTTTTTAAATTACCACTATTGCTATAACAATGTCGATTGGTTTTATTGTTTACAGTTATATATAATGTAAATATTAGTTTTATAAATGTAGGGTAATTGGAAAGGTAGTAATTGATAATCTGGTATGACAAGCATGAATTCTCACATTGAGAGAATGTGAAATCTCACAGTGTGAGAGAAACCAATAGTAGTCATACCAGATTATCAATTAATGGCTTACCAGCTACCCTTCATTAATGAATTTAAAATTCATATCACATATAAATCTAAATAATTGACAAAATTCTTATAGCAATAGTGCTAATTACAAAAACATGTTTTTAGCCTTGAGGAAGATATAAATAACGTCGAAACGTTGACGAAAGAAGTAATTTAAATCCTAAGACCTAAACCTTCAAATATCTTATAACTTATAGAAAATATGCAGACAAAGGACCCCCCTGCCATATTAATTGTTCTGTTAGAATATAATAATATGTATTATACTATGTATTAATAATATATTAATACATAATACAGTGTATTATATTATGTAATAGAGACAGTTACGATTCTAATAGTAGATATCGATACCCAGACGCCATGACAGGGGCCCCTTTTACTGCATATTAAACTTCAGATAAATTAGAGAAGACAGCTACTTCCTGAATGCTTAAATATAATTTACTTATATTCCTAATTTATCTATTTTGATTCATTAGCATGGGTGTATCCAACTCTATTATCTAATCTAAAAACATAATATTGAACAATTGCTTAACAAGTGCTTAGGACAATAGTAGAAAACTTTATAATTATCTATGTAACCTGTAGAAAAGAGGGAAGGAGGCTCTATGTTCGTCAATCTCTATATAAAAACTGAAAATCTTCAGCATGCAGTAGCTTAGAGAGAAGATAAAGATCTGGGCTTCAAAACCTGTAAATCTTCAGCATGTAGTAGTTTAGAGAGATGATAATTATTTAGGCTTCAAAACTGAAGAATTTCGGTTATGCTTCAACAACCCTATTCAAATTCGCCATTATTCTAAACTACCGCCAGAAGTATAACGTAAATGTGGAAACAACTGTAAAACATTATACAGATATTAAATAACTCGAATTTTTAAGAATTATTACGGTGTTAATCTATGAATGAAGTGTTAATGATTTCAATTGCTTATCAGAAATGTTGACAGCGACAGTGCTGCTTTACGCGGCTGTAAGGAGAACTAAGTTATCACTGGGAGTATGGCATCTACATAGCCAAGAGCCAATAGTTTTGATTAACACTGCACAGTATTGCAACAGTATTCCGTGCACTATATTGTTTTGCACATTCAAATTCCTTTTAGTTGTTATTATTCTCATACATAAATAGTAGACAAGTACCAAGGTCTTTGGCACCAGTATATGATATTAACAAATTAACCCAAGCTAATTGCATTAAAGTCACGAGTGGTTATTAACAACTATAGACCATGAATTCAAAAAAAAGTAATATTTTAATCTGAAGATATTTAGCAATGAAGGTTATATATTTACATAATACAATCTGACCCGGCGAACTTCGCAAACAATCAGTGATTGTCGTGATCACTTTAGCTAAGCTTAATTTGGTATTTAATTATTAATATAAAGCTAACCCTTGAGATGCTGTTCTGATTTATGTATAAATATTCAATTCGAAAAGGAATCAAAACAAAGATAAAAAATTTGGAGTGGCCTAAACTCAACTTTAAGTAAACGTAATAAACTCGTTAACAACCAACTTGTTTTGTTTCATTAGTCAAACACTATTTCGACAACAATGCACTGCATCAGGGATTACATAAGAAAATATATGTTTTCTCTTTCTAATTTATTATAATTAAATCATTTTAATTTAGCTCGAAAAACTATTATTTAATAATATTATGTCATTTATATAAACCTAGATAAATTAAAAATACACACCTGCAGTCTCTAATTTTTGCAGAAAGAATTCTGAACAGTCTGAACCAGTCCGCTTAGTTTCCCTCTTTTATCTCTCCTGAAGTCGTTCAAACCAAAAATTAGAGGCTGTAAGTGTGTGCTTTTAATTTCTCTATGTTTTTTTTTACATTGAACTATATATATATATATACAATTAAAAAAATCGGTCCAGCGGACTTTTTTAAATAAAATAAATTCAAAACGAAGGAAATATGTCTGTGTCTTTCTGTGTGTTTCCTTCGTTTTGAATTTATTTTATTTATATATATATATATATATATCCACTTAAAATTCGAAAAAAAACGATCCAAACTGGACGCAAATCAGTTCAAAAATGAAGAAAAGTAACACACAGAGAAAGAGACACACTTACAAACTCAAATTTTCGGATTATCCGTCTTCAGGAGAAAAGAGAGTGACTCTCTTACTTTTGTCTGTGAAAAAGGTTTTAAAATAAAGCCGAAACGTTGGCAATGAGAGTTCCATTTTGAGACAAGAACATTGACAAAATCCCAATTACGTAATACACCTATTTTATGAAATGGTTGATATATTATTTATTGAATGTCTTTCCATATATATATATATATACAAAACTAAAGTTTATCGGGACTCGGTCAGTTCTTCAGGTTCAAATTAAACTTTCATTGCCAACGTTTCGGTCTTTATTTAAAACCATTTTCATAGGCAGAAGTATAAATTTTGAAACAGAAAAACTAAGTATTACATTACAAATTATTATACAAAGAAAAATAGTATGTGGATTTTAACAACAACTGTATCTTGAAACGTTGGCAATTAAAGTTTAATTTGAACCTGAAGAACTGACCGAGTCCCGATAAACTTTAGTTTTATTCTATTCTACGGTCGATACTTATCAATATATATATATACATATATATATATATATAAATATATATATATATATATAATATATATCAATGATTAAACCACAATAAGAATGGGAAAACAAGACTCAGATCTTTCAACCGTAACAAGCGTCTTTGTCAGAGTCAAAAACCCAACTGAGTAGAGTTTTTTCAGTTGGGTTTTGACTCTGACGAAGACCGCTTGTTACGGTTGAAAGTCTTAGTCTTGTTTTCCCATTCCTATTGTGGTTTAATCATTGATTTTTGTTTTCACGTGTTTATGTGAAATCTATTTATATATATATATATATATATATATAGTTCACACAGGAAAAGAAAAACAAATAAAGACACACACAAAAGACTCACAACGATATTTCGACAGTCGTCGTCATCTGTCAGAATTTATATATACATAAGTGAGATCTCTCTCACTTCGTCCTCTCTTCTAGTCTACTCCTGATGACGAACACCAGTTCGAAATATTGAATTCTGTAAGGGTTCTTTTTATTCATTTCGTGTCGTGTCGTGCTTTGTGTAATTTAAAGTTATATATATATATCAGTTCAAAAATTAAGAAAAGCAACACACAGAGAAAGAGACACACTTACAAACTCAAATTTTCATATGATCCGTCTTCAGGAGAAAAGAGAGTCTATTACTATTAGTATATGTAAGACTATTACTTAGTAAAAGTAAGAAAGTTTTTTTTTTTTTAGTAAGAAGATTATAAAAGATATTTTATTTCGAAAAGCAATGCAATGAATGATATAAGCCGCTTGGGGGATATTGACGGCAGAACAGGGGGTGTGTGTGTCTGGGGTGAAAGAGCAATCACTTGTTTACTGTCCAATGGCTATAGCCTGTATTATTCAATACATCGCTTTTTCTTTACTTACCCATTCAACTCGGATTAATAACGGCCCTCTACAGGTCAGGTGTACAGGTCATAGGTCAAATAGCTGATCTTATACTTCAAAATATATACTATAAATTTAGAAAAAAAAGAAATGATTCAACATTTTATATCAGTATGCATTTCTAAAATTAGGCTGTCATTCTTTGTTAGTAATAATAATACATATATATGTAATAAACGAAATGCGATCCAGAAGGACTTGTAACTCTTAAAATAAACTATGACACATAGAACGTAACAACTCAAGTGAGTCCTTTGTTACGTTCTATGTGTCACAGTTCATTTGAAGTATATATATATGATCAAACTACAATATGAAATGGAAAAAAAAGACAAAGATCTTTCAACCGTAACAAGCGATCTTCGTCAGAGTCAAAACTCATTTGAACTCATTCCTGAAGTCTGAACGCAGTAAGATTGAGTGTGACAGATAGGCAGAAATAGAGAGAGAGGAACAGAGAAAGAGTGAGAGATAGACAGAAATAGAGAGATGAACAGAGAAAGAGTGAGAGATAGACAGAAATAGAGAGAAGGAACAGAGAAAGAGTGAGAGATAGACAGATATAGAGAGAGAGGAACAGAGAAAGAGTGAGAGATAGACAGAAATAGAGAGAGAGGAACAGAGAAAGAGTGAGAGATAGACAGAAATAGAGAGAGGAACAGAGAAAGAGTGAGAGATAGACAGAAATAGAGAGAGAGGAACAGAGAAAGAGTGAGAGATAGACAGAAATAGAGAGAGAGAACAGAGAAAGAGTGAGAGATAGACAGAAATAGAGAGAGAGGAACAGAGAAAGAGTGAGAGATAGACAGAAATAGAGAGAGAGGAACAGAGAAAGAGTGAGAGATAGACAGAAATAGAGAGAGGAACAGAGAAAGAGTGAAGATAGACAGAATAGAAGAGTGAACAGAGAAAGAGTGAGAGATAGACAGAAATAAGAGAGAGGAACAGAGAAAGAGTGAGAGATAGACAGAAATAAGAGAGAGGAACAGAGAAAGAGTGAAGATAGACAGAAATAGAGAGAGGAACAGAGAAAGAGTGGAGAATAGACAGAAATAGAGAGGAGGAACAGAGAAAGAGTAAGAGATAGACAGAAATAAGAGAGAGGAACAGAGAAAGAGTGAGAGATAGACAGAAATAAGAGAAACAGA